>CABEEJ010005801.1:0-46114 GCA_901482245.1 Timema douglasi | reverse complement strand
TGACGTTTGTGTTTACCATCAATAAGAAATACGTTTAAAGATTTGACTTTACTTGTGTTTATTTCTATAGACGATCCAATTACTCAAATAATCTACGTCATTTTATATAAAGTATTAAAGTGAAAACAATGGAAGATAAAAATAAACTCACCTTTTGGAGGTTACCGGAAGATTTAAAAATCTTAGTAATTTGCTCCCACGCATTCTTCTTAGCTGCGATGGTCCTAACATCATTCTTTTTTTTTCATTTGACAGTTGGAAACTACCTAATTAATTCTAATAAATACCATTTCTCTTTCTCACTTCACCACATGCTCTTAATTAATTACAATGTGTCTATCAACGCGCGGACATATTTAAGCAGGCTATCCAACTTTACAAGTACAATCAACACTTTAGAAGGCAGTGGTTGTAGAGAATTTTATTTCCCTTCGGGGTGTGGTACTCCTGTGTAAGATTTCTTCACGTGACCTTGAGTGACTCAAGCCAAACGTTCTAGCACAACGCAGCTGCCTTCCTCAGGAGTAGCCGACTCCACCTCTTCTTCTCCTCATCTCATAATCCAACATCATTCTTTCATATGGGCCTTTCTCTTTCTCAAATGCTCTCAAACGATCTATCTCTTAAATGCTCTCTCTCACAAACACACTCTCTTACAAACACTCTCTCTCACAAACGCTCTCCCTCAAACACTCTCTCTCTCAAAATCTCTCCCTCATAAACACTTTCTCTCTCAAAATCTCTGACTAAAACTCTATCTCAATCTCTCAATTTTTGCCATTTTTTTTACGTTTTTAGTTTGTTTGTTTTGTTTTGTTTGGATTCTCACGGTATACCATCGGGAATAATTATACGTCCCTGAGTTTGAGAGCCTCTGCTGTAGACTTTTAATAAGCCTTCACTATCTTGGGTGTATTGCAATAAGCCTGGAATCAACTAGACTGATTGAGCGAACAAAGGTGCATTTCCTTAATAGCCTAAATCTGTATGTGCTCATTGCAATAAGCCTAAAAGTTATCAGGCTGATAAGCAAATATAATATTATTTTCCAATTAGCCTGACTCGTTGCAAATTTGCGGTGCCTTTTGCATTAAGCAGGATTTTCCAATTCGCATACGACATCCTAGTCACCAGATGATATGATGGACATATAAATTGAAATTAGAGCATGCTGGTGTGGTCAGAACATAATTTAATTATATATCTTGATCACACAGTGTCTACTCTTACAAAACAGATAAAACAGACCACCACCTGCCCACATGCACTACTCACACAAGAGCCGCAACATTCTGCCAGTCCTAGAACATATTATCATCTATAAGTGATTAAACTGTAAAAACACTAAGATATTTTTATCTATAATCTGCAGATTTGTTTACATTTTTCGCTTTAGAAAAAACTGGCTGCTATTTATTTTGTTTGAATGAACTTTCAAACTCAACTTTTGTTTTAAACTTTTTAAATGTTTTAGCTGTTAGAGATGTCTGTTGAAAAAGAACTAGAAGAAGAAAAACTTGGCTGGATTCAAGAAGAGGAGGAAAGGCTTGTTAACATGCGTGAGTCCTTTCAACACTTTAAAGAACAATTACAGCAACAACAAACTATGTTGGACAAAAGAGAAGCCTTTCTTAAAGAAAAGATGTGTCTTGAAAAGTCTAAAACAAAGGTAATTCAACTTGTATGGTTATACTAAATCACTTTGCAATCTTATAATCAACTATATATTTAACATGTTGAAAGGAATATTTTAAACATTGTTTCAGAAACTTTGTGATTTTTCTTTTTGACTTTGCATTTAACATTTTAATAAATTATTTGTTAAACTATTATGAACAATTTTTATGTCTTGTGGGTTTTATTTTAAGCACTTGCCTCTATTGTTAATGTATGTTCAGTAGATGAAGAATATTGATATTTCTCTTATTTTTTTAATTATTTTTAAATAGAGTCAAATGGAAATGAGTGCCAGAATATCTCATTTGGAGCAAGTTCTGAAAGAAAAGTCAATTGATCTTGAAAAAACCGAAAATGTTGATGAAAAAGAAGCATTGCGACATGAAATTCAAAACTTGCGAAGAACTAGAGACTGTCTTGTGGATCAACGTTGTAATTTAGATGAAAAGTTTCAAAAGGTAAGGTCTATTTTAATGTTTATTTTGTTTGGACATCAACCTTATTATACTTTGAATAGTTGATTTCCTTTCTTTATACATATGTTGTCTTATGTTCATAAAAATAATAATCTATGAAGTTATTTTTCATTATATTTATTTGATATTTATCATGCTTTATTAAATACAATAACCTTGTGGTGCTATCTTAGAGGAAAGCTTTATAGCTAAAGATAATTTAATATTATATTCAAATATTTAAAAAAATACAAACAATTTTGTTATTTGTAGCTTATCGTTGTGAAAGTCTTTTCCAGTCTGGCATTTTACTCTATTTCCATGAGTTTTATTTACATCAATCGACTTACAACCTGTCGTCGCCCACACCTGAGTAATAAGGATTTTGCTTATTAAAAGTCCTCAACTAAACCTTATTTTGGTGTTTACCTTCCTTAACTGAGAGTATGGGTGCTAACGATGACTTAGCTCATCATCACCAACCCTCACCCTCCCATCCCACCAAGCTGGGAGACAACTGGCCAGACCCTGTTCCAAGCTTGTTGGTTTTAGCCCTGACCAGTCTCGTGTCTGCACCTGACCTGGCTTCTGCTACAAACACTAAACTAGTGAACAATCATAATTGTTTAACCTGTCACTTAATGTCAGTCATAGGAAAAAGATTCAGATCTGCACAGAAGAGCGCTATAGTCTTTTCTCTGAGAATGTCCTTGTGGAATCCAAGCTAATTATGTTTAACACATTGGTCCTTGGTTCTAGTGGGGAAATCTCACTAAACTTAAAACTATTATATTTGGTCGACATAAAGTAAATCTGACTCCTGGCGATTATTTGGACCAATTGAATACACTAAAGAACAGGCTATATAAAACATTTGATTATATTTTGAAATGCTTTGTTGTACAATACATAAATAAACACTAATATTTAATCAATTTATATTTGAAAGAAGGTTCAGGAAAGGGGGATAGAAAAAAACATATATTTCATATCTAATAAAGTTATTGTTATTTATACATTTAGTTTTTTGTGCATTTTAGGCATGAATTAAATTAACATTAAAAATATATATTCCTGGTTGCTTTTTAGGAAAAAGTACTTAATACTCTAGAAGAAAGAAGATTACTTGAGTGTGATGAGGCCATTGAAGCAATTGATGCAGCAATTGAATATAAAAATGAACTTATCTGTGGAAGAAAGGGTAAAGGATTAGACAATAATCAAGTTCAAAGGGAAAAGGTATTTATAACTATATTAATATTGATCAATTTGTTGTTTATATTGTGTACAAATGAGATTATTTGAAAGTACTATTTATTTTGTTTCAGTGTGAAGAAATGCTCCTTGCACGTTTGATGAAACTTTCATCTATTGAAGTTCGTACACTTTTGTATAAATATTTCCAAAAAGTTATTGACCTTAGAGAAAGTGGAAAAAAGATGGAAATGCAATTAGCTGAACTTGATGTAAGTACTTGTTTTGAATTTTAAGAAAACACATGTAAATATGACTGTTTCGATTATATTACCATGTTTATCAGATCAGAAATTTTTTATTTAGCATATCTAAATTAAGTTTATGCAAAATAATTTTATTCAGTCATTTTTGCTCACCTACTGAGGCAAAATGTTTTAGCTTTTATATACTCCTTCATGGTATTTTCCTCTTTCTTTCCATTTCTTTGACCCACAAACACCATTGCTATTAATTACATGCAGAAACTTATCTAGTTAATTTAAAAAAAAAATTCAAATTAAATATTAATTTCTATTAATAATCAATACAGTAAATTCTACTATTAATAAATACTATATAGGTTACTGATTCAGACAAATGTTCTTGTCATTTTCCCTGAAACTTTATTTTTCTTATTCCAAAATGGGTTGGTGGGGTTTGGGGGAGGGGGGGAGGGGGAAGCATCTAATATGCTCCAGTACCAATATTAATGTGCATATTGTCTTCATTTAAAAGAACAAATCTTAAGTAGTTCTGAAATATGTCTAGTAGTCTCAACTTAATATTTTAGAAATGCTCTCAGTGTAGGGGGTGTTACTTGTCAAGTGTGATAAATACTACACAGAAAATGTAGCAAGTTATTGGGGTGTCATTAATAAAATTATATTACTAATGAATTAGCATGACTCGGAGATCTGGGGTAGAGTGCCATTCAATCGATAATTGCTAAGTAAGAATAATCTGATCCTTTCTTGGGTGAAGGTCCACATCCCTGATTTGTTCTGGAGACAAATCATATAATAGGGAGGGTGCTAAGACTAAGATGCCAAGATTGAGCAGGCAGGCATCACCTGGTAACAGTAAACTAATAAAAACAGGTTAGGCTGAATGATGTAGAAGCCTGCCTTTTGAGATGGATATGGGGCCTGTGTGTCATACAAGTTGTGTAATTATCGCCGATGATATAGTTGAGTACTTGGTTATCAGTTATGTCATGAAGGCTGGTCAACTTACTAGTAACCAAGAAAATTTAAGATCTAGCAGGATCCTCATAGCTTGCTTTACCTTTCTACCTCCCATTTCTGTAACCCCTTCTTTTCATACAAAGTGAAGCATTCACGATTTCATAAATTTCCTATGTCTGCTATGAGACCCATTATGGTCACACTTACCTACTTATTTAGTGGCATTAGGAACTTTAAAGTCCATTGCCGCACTTACAAAAATACACCACCTATTCCTATCTTGAGCTAGTTTTATCCCGTCCACCTCACTACACCATATCTCTTTCAGGTCAATTCTAATGTTATCCTCTCATCTGCAGATAGGTTTTCCCAACAGTTGCTTAATATTGGGTTTGCCAGTAGATACCTTTAAAATGGTTCTAGACTTTTCCATTCCTACCCATACTAATCTACCAAATTTGACTATACTATAACAATGTCTTGTGATGATTATAGGGTGTGTAACTCATCATTATGTAACCTCCTCCAATCCTTGGTAGTTAAAACTGTTCCTAAATATTTAAACTCGTAAACCATATTGAATGATATGTTGTGCATAATAATCTCTAAATTATTCTCCTCAATCTGTGTTGTCTGTATGATCATATACTTAGTCTTGTCAGCATTCACTTATAACCTAACTAGCCTCTAATAAAATGTCTGTATTTCTTGCAACAGATTCCTTACTTTTCCTACTCTCTTGTTTTACCTTAATAGCATACACTAGAATAAAAAGTATTGAGGAAAGTGCTTCATCTTGTTTCAATCAATGATGATCACACTGTAAATTGTTATTTTTTATTTGTGCCCAAAGGAGTTAAAGAGTGGCAAGATCAACAAAGATGTACAAGAGCTTCAAACAGTAGAAGGATGGATATATTTTTTACTCTACCTAATTAATATATAGAAGTGAAGGAGAGGGTATTTAAAACTTATCAAAGTAGGCCACTTAATGTGGTGAGTGAGAAATTTAAATAGTGTGTGCAAGAGATATATTGAAAATGGAGAGGGGGCTAACTACAAGTGATCATTAAATGATGTCAAAACTGAATCATACTTACACGACTTCTTAATTATTCTTCATAAATTTCCATATTTGATTAACTTTATTTATATCATCTCCTTACCTTAAGTTGACTCTAAAACTAATTTTCCCATTCAATATTTCTTATATAAGGTAAATCTTTAATGAGAATATCAAAACTGTATATAGGACCTATCATTTTTTTTACTGTACCAATAATATAGTAATAATAATTTATGCTTCTCAATTTTTTAGATATTTGACTTTGTAATATGTGGTCAACTACCCTTTTTACTGTACAACCCTTCCTCTTATTTTGATTTTGGTGTAGTTCTTGGAATTTTTATTAGCCTCTTATTTGGGATTTTAAAATAAACTACTGCATTTTTTTGTGCCACATTTTACATTTACATAGACCAAACATTTTAATAGAATTTCTGCGCTATAATTTGGTCAAAACATTTTACTGGTTTTTTGAAATTGTGAGGTACCAGTGGTTTGTTGTGTATTTATATTCCACTGAGATTTAATTCACAATCAAAATAACATTTGTTTCTTTCAATTTAGTTAAAAAAGTAAAATATTTTCCCAGGTCAGTTAAAACAGTTGTTGCGATGACAACTACAGCATATATTATGGTTTACATGAGCTCAAATATGTGAAAATTAGTGGGGTTTTTTAAAAATATATTTGGGGGTTCTAAAATCAGCATCAGATCCTTGGAGCTAGGTGGAGTGTGTTGAGGCTGTATCTTTCTGCTAGAAAAGAGGAATTGGCACACTTTAAACCTCCCCTCACTCCCTATATTTTTTAACGTTTATAGTACAGCACATATGCGTTTTATATCTTCAATTAAAGATTCATTGTTGGTTTATCATTGCACAATACAAATATATTGGCCATTTTAAGAAAAAATATAGATATGTACAATCTACTTAAGAACTATGTGTTAAGCTTACAAAACTGTTAAGTTTGAGTTTGAGTTTTTAAACAGAAGCCAGCAGTTTGTGAACTACACTGGTACAATATTAAAAACTGCAGACATAAGTTATCATATTTGATTAATCCTTTGATACACTTAACATATTATTTACAAATGATGAACACATTAACTATAATTCATTCATGGCCTAAGTTTACTTGAATGAAAGCTCAAAATGTTACTAGAAGTAATCCCTAATATATCACTACGCCAACTGTAATGAAAACAGATGGTAATATATTAATGTGATAGTTAACCACAGTAATTTAGGCCAATATTATTTATATATTTATTTGAGGACGGACACAAAGTTTATTTATAGTTTTATTCCCCTTAAAAAAATATTCACACCACTTTCACAAAAACTTCTAACGAACATAGTTTAAAAATGGTGACTGACGAATTTAAACCATGTGGTTGAACATAACGATAAACAAGTTTTTTACAATGATGCAGACACGCAGTTGATGAAAATATTTTATTCAGTTAAATATTTCAAAATACGATAAAATAATCATAAAATCATTTATTGTATGTAAAGAAAATGACAAGAATTTTCTCTTTTCCAAGTAAATATGATGCCTGTATTAAAAGGTATTGATGTGTGCACTATATTACACAAAATCAGTAATGTTCCAAAATGAAGAATAAGTACTTTTAATTATGTTTAAAATATTGTTTCGAGTTAGATAAAATAAATTATTTAAAAAAATGAAATAGTATGAGAAAACTTAAGTTTACACTATTTTTAATGTAATATATAACAGGTAATTAAAGATCTTTCCATTTATAACAAAACAGTAATCTTTTATAGGTGTTGGCAACTCAAAACCTAAACATATGATTTTCGAACTGTCCTCCAGGTAAAAACCTATCGTGAACGGACTTTACACTATAGCTCCAACTATTATGACAGGTCCCCCCAAATAGCTTCTTAAGGTATCCCCTTACAGTGTTCATCTTTCTCTCTATTCACTACTACCCTTTCCCATCTCCTTCATACTCCTTTTTTTTTCAAGGTAATTTAGGGTGTATTAGAATAAAACAGGGCCCAACCTATCCTCTGCCTTTCACCATAAAGCCTATAAACTCCCTATGCTGTTATATATTGTCATTACATTAAACGTGAATGTGTTTATAAAAGTTGTCATTATTTTGAAACATAGAAAATAAAAATTCTGTTCATAGTAAAGTGATTACTTTAGTTTATAGTTTATACATGATTTTTTCTTTATAATCCTTTATATCATTTCCTTATACAATTTTTGCTGAAATCGAATTAAGCCATTCTATGATAAGATGCTTAGATTTATTTTTCCATCATGATTTTTTTTTTTCACAGCATCTTACAGAAATCCAAGCTTGGAAGATCCAAGCAATGGGTAATGCTCTTAAGCAAGCTAAACTAGAAACAGAACGACGCATAATAACACTACAGAGAGAGCATGAAGCTAAGCTTCATCTAATGCTCCGCCACTTTGCCGAAGAAACGAGTAGCAGCTCAGGGGTGGAAGGAGTTTCACGAAGCCATTTCATACTAGACAGTTATGCTGAAGTTGGAAAGTACAAACGTGAAAACAAGAATCTAAAGAAAAGAATTCAAGAGCTTGAAGCAGTCATGCAAATGGCTTGTCATTGTATGTATTTTAAACTAATCTGAAGTAATTTTTAAATATATTTTATATGTTATATATTTAAGGTCTCAAAGACTAATTAAATATTTAATTCAAGTTACATAAGTGTTTATAATTATTCAAAGTAAAAATGGGTTAAATCCAATATATCACAAAAGTTTAACTTTCTCACATTAGTAGGATTTTATTCCCATCAATTCTTATTTTATTCACATTAATTCTGTACTTGCTATAGAAAATATAAATAGTAACTAAATGATTTTAAAAAATAACATTCAGATTAATGGTCTGAGTTTTGTTAGTTAGGTTTAGCCTAGAAATAATGTAAGGCTAAACTACTAGTAAGCATCATAATAGCTATATAAAAAATTCATATTTGAAATTTAAAAAACCTTTATTAACAAAAAATCTCTGATGGCAGTTTTTTAATGCTCAAATCTCTTTAAATTCCGAGGAATTCGAAGGACCCATTTCTGATTTTAAGTTTAGTAAATGAGTAATTTCTTTCACTAGTGTTTCTTGACATTGAAATTCAAATACACACTTCTATATTCTATATATGTACATATATATATATTTTTATATGTTAGAATGTTGGTATTCTTTTATAGCTTGCTAAGAGTTGCAGTGGTTTAGTGAAGCCATCTCTAAGCATAAGCATGCGCAGTGCATATCTTCGGCAGACAATAGACAGTCGAGTCATGCCTGTTATAAATTTGGGATGCACATCTGTGACTTCGTCACTTGTATTTTTATTGTACTGACTAATGTATGTTTTCTTGTGTTATCTTGTTTTTTTACCGTTCACTTGACCCGCGGCAATCTTTCTAGAAGATTATGGGCCCAAGTCGGCGAGTGTTTCTCAAAAAGCCAGTATAACATAAAAGATAAACGGATGCGCGAAAGAGCTCTGAGATCAACACCATGAACACCTTATGGATTGCATTTCAAGGCATAGAAAATTACAAGGAATCTCCAAAAGCAGGCAGTGTTAATTAAAGCCGATTTATGGGAGTTCGTGAACGGTGGTGCGTTAAAACTAGACTTGAAAAATGATCACACCAATGTGCAAGAATGGGTGCGCAATGATATGAAGGCGTGTTCGAACATAATTCTGTCTATATCCTCGAGCAAACTCAAACAAGTGAAAATTTTTGAAACATTGCGTAAAATGTGGCGGAAATTGGAAGAGATATCAATCAAAAGACCCGGCAAGTAAGCAACCTTTTTGAAAAGATTAACGCTACAGAAAATTGCAGATATTAGTGATATGTGCTTGGATGTGAACAGTTTTTTCAACTCTATAGACAAGTTGAACAACATGTAAGTCGTGATCACCCCATATATGTTGATAATTTTATTACTGTATGGTTAACCCTGAGTTCTGAAAACTTACGGTGCGCCATTGAATCGGACGAGCGCCGCATCAAAATCATAAAAAAAAGTGATGCTAATAAGAGTGATTCACTGAACGCGTCGTCGAATAGCAGTTTTGCAAAGAAAAATGGTAGTGGGTGAGATCGAAGAGACAATCTCGAGGTGAACAAAAGTGACGGCGAAAAACACAGAGGCGTCTACGCGATACCATGTTTTAAGTGCCAACAGCCTGGGCATAAGGCAAACAAGTGTCGAAGCAAGAACAAAAAGGAAAGAGTAAAATGTTCTGATAACGTCTGTTTAAATGTTTCAGCATGCAAATTGAGCAATCCAAACCGGAAGTGGTGTCTGGACAGTGGCGCGACAACGCACTTATGTAATGAGACATAGCTTTTTCACAAAATTTACAACACTGGGCATGTTGCGTTAAACCTTGCAAACAGCGCGATGGCCAACATGGCCGGCGTAGGCAAAGCACAGTTCATAGCGAATGTATTCGGTGACAAAAGGAACGTGACGCTAGACAACACAAATGTATGTACTGGACTTGTCGGTCAGTAGGATAACAGATCGTGGATTTAATGTTTGGTTTTAAAAAGATGGTGCCATCATACAAGACTCGAACACAAAGTTCCATTTGAATTGTTACACGGATGCCTGGGTCACACAAATGCAAATGACATCGCGGATGTAGTTCATAAATGTGCCATAAAGGGAGTTGTGCTGACAGATTCAACAAGTAAGTTGAACTGTGACATTTGCATACGGGAAAAATGACTAGGCCCCCGTTTCCCAACATATTGAACTGTAACAAAGAAGTCTTGGATGTGATATACTCGGATGTATGTGGACCTATGAGGACAACTTCCATAGGAGGAACGAAGTATTTAGTCAAATTTATCAACAACAACACCAGATGGTGCGAGATTTGGTTTTTAAGGTTAAAGGCTGAAGTATTCAAGGCCACTATTGAGAACATAACCCTTGTCAAGAATCAAAAGGGTAATACTGTAAAGTGCTTGCAGTCCAACAATGGCAGAGAATATACTAATAAAGAGTTAGATGAGTACTTGAAAAGGCAAGGGCTCACTAGGAGGTTGACTTTCACATACAACCCTGGGCAGAATGGTACGAGGAAAGAAAGAATTACTCTCTTCTTGACATCACTAGGTGCCTTCTATTGGAAGCAAATTTTTCCTATTCCTTTTGGGCTGAGGCATCTAATACTGCAAATAACCTCCGAAATTGCTTGCCAATAAAGAGCTTGGACGGTCGGACACCATACGAGAAATGGACTGGTGGAGCGCCAGATGTGTCTTACTTCACGGTGTTTGGCAGTGAAGTGCTTTACTTGGACAGAGAACCTGAAAGAGGAAAGTTTGACATTCTTGGACAGGAAAGGATCTTCCTTGGCTACGTGGATTATTTCAAAGTGTACCGTATGTGGTCATCCAAGAAGTATTGAGTGGTGATAAGTCGCGACATCAAATTCATGGAAGATGACAAGCCTCATTTGATATGCAACACTCAAACATATCGGGAAGGAAACACAAAGGATGAAGACTCTACAAAAGCTCGACAATTTGTGGACATTGAATTTCCTCCAAGGTGCTGCATTGAAGCTAATCAGCCAATCACACACACTGAGGATTACATAGATAGGTATTCATCAGCTTTGACAACACCGTTGAAGCGTATACACCACCATCTGCTGGTTCTGGTGAAGATGGGGACATCTCCACCACCCCTGATGACATGGCACCTGATGTAGACCTGCGTCAGGAAATATATCATAATGCAAGGAACCGAGGCTGGCCAAGAAATGTCATGTCAGGTTCAAAGGGAAAACCGAAGAAACAGTACCAAGTCATGTCAAGTCTGGCCAAAAATGCTGAGGGTGTGGCGAAGGCCTTTCTTTTGGAAATACCTATGAAAGAGGCCATGTGCTGTACTGATGCGGACGAATGATGTCGAGCCATTGGCACCGAGATGAAATCCATTATGAGGAACAAGACTTGGATACTCGTTGATCGTATTAGAGGTCACAAAGTCGTTGGAAGTCGAACCGTTCTAAGGAACAAGCTCCTATCAGACAGCAGGCTTGAGAGAAAAAACCCTCACTTGGTTGCCCAAGGTTTTAGTCGGCAGCCCTGTGTTCATTACACAGAAACATTCGCTCCAGTGGCTCAAATAGGTTCCATTCGTCTCATGGCATCCATTGTAGCCCAATATGGAATGAATATTAATCACTTTAATGTGGAAACTGCATACCTGAATGGACACCTAGAAGAAGAGGTTTACATGGAGCCACTGAAGAATTTAAAAGAAATCCTTCAGGGTCTTGTTAATTTTGAGGGCCAGAGTCAGATTGGGATGAAGGCAAAGAATATGCTTGAGGAATTGATCGAGGGGGACAAGGTTTGCCGCCTGAAGAAATCTCTTTACGGTTTGCAAATGGCTGGAAGGAGCTGTTATTTCAAAATGGACGAAACCTTGAGAAGTCTGGGTGCTACCTCTTCAGTTTCAGACCCTTGTTTGTTCCATATGGGTTTAGGTGAAGACATTATACTAATTGCAACTTTTGTCGATAACATCCTAATAGCCTCCACCGACAGTAAGGAGATTGCTGAAGTCAGTAGAAGAATGGCCAACCATTTTAAAGTCAAGGATCTAGGCTATGGAAAATCTTGCCTGGGGATGGAGTTCAACCAGACAGAAGGGCAAGTGATGATGCACCAGTATGGCTACATACGTGATCTGCTTTCACGATTCGGCATATTCAAATGCAAACCTGTAGCCACCCCCATGGATAAAAGTTTGAAGCTGAAGAGAAACGAAGAGCAGTCAAAATATTATTAAAGGCTTCTGTTCCGCTAGCTGGTGGGCCTCTTACATACTTGGTATTGACTACAAGGCCCAACATATCATTTGCTGTAAGCAATCTGGGGCAGTTTGTCAACTGCTTTGGCACCGTGCATTGGAATGCCACCAAGCGTGTATTACTCTATCTGAAGGGTTCCATCAACATGGGGTTGACATGTGGCTCTGATTCAGGACCAGTCAAAGGATTTGTATATGCTGATTGGGGAAGTTGTCCCGAAGACAGGAGGTAACAAACGACCAAGCTGCAGACTTCTTAACAAAAGGACTGCCATGGATTAAACACATGCAATGTATGTGATCAGCCTGACTGGGTGATTCCCAATAGTGACTTTCTTTTGACAACCAACTCGAGGGGAAGTGTTAGAATGTTGGTATTGTTTTATATCTCGTTACGAGCTGCAGTTGTATAGTGAAGCCATCTTTAATTGTGAATATGCACAGCACGTATCTTTGGGAGACAATAGACAGTCGAGTCATGCCTATAAGTTCGGGATGCACATCTGTGACTTCGTCACTTGTATTTTTATTGTAATAACTACTGTATGCTTTCTTGTGTAATCTTGTTTATTTACGGCTCACTTGACCTGCGGCGTTCTTTC
This sequence comes from Timema douglasi, assembly GCA_901482245.1. NCBI lineage: Eukaryota > Metazoa > Arthropoda > Insecta > Phasmatodea > Timematidae > Timema > Timema douglasi. The sequence continues at coordinate 33,024 of CABEEJ010005801.1, read as the reverse complement.
TCTAACTATATAAATATGTGTTGTGTGTATGTATGTATGTATATATATGTATATATATATATAAAGAGAGAGAGAGAAAGAAATACATATACAGTCAACTCTGGTTATAATTAACCTCTACGGACTCATATATGTTATTCATTATGTCCAAAGTTCACTAAAACCAGTTGTTTTTTTTAATCTGAAAGTTGTGGGTTAGTGACAAACAAAATAAGAGTTCAAACCAAACGCAATCAATCTTTATTGAAATCTATTAATTAATCTTTAAAAAATTGTTATATGCTTTTGTTTACTTTATACTGTTTTAATTAATATTTATTCCAGATCCTTCTCTAGAGTCTTTGCTTTTTCCACACTTGAATCCACACTATCCATGCATTCAAAACACTAAACTGAGTAGAAAAGTCTAATTTTTTGAGTTTCATATACCCTCTTAAAGAAAGGAATTGGAGGACAATTATTAAATTATGTTCACTAAAATCGAAGTTGAGAGTTCATTATAAACGAATTTTTTAACACACATTGAAATGAATGTTGTCTAATACCAAAGAATTAGGTTCACTGTAACCGAATGTTCAACTTTGACATCGCAATGACTGCTTGTGACATCTCCATTCTATTTTTCCTCGCTTGTTTTTTTTATACCATTGTCATTATGGAAGGAAAATCCCTATTGATCTTGAAAAAATTCAATATATAGAATTTTTTTCGATACATAGAAACAGTTTTTCTTTGAAATGTCATGGGGATTTATCAAAATTTCGATACATAGAAAATTTCGATACACAGAAGTTTGATAAATGGAGGTCCCACTGCATATTTGAATTTGCTTTACATAACTTTCACAAATAATAATAATAATAATATTAATTTAAATTACCAATTTTTTTTTTAATGTCACAAAAGAATTTACAATAATTAAATGTTATAAAGCTATAAATAAATACATGAATGCATTTTTTCTAGTTTTACTTATTAATATATTAATATATGGTGCTTACTGTCATGTTTTTGTAAACTTTTATTATTGTTATTCATCTTCCAACTCCATTCACAAAAATTTGTACTGCTTAAAATCTATCATAAAAAAAGTCATCATGCTATTTTAAATTTGTGAACAGTTCTCATTGGTTTAAACCGATTGATTTAATTCACCTTGCTCAAAAAAACTTTTAAGCATCAATAACCAGTTAAATTGTGAAAACACCTAAATATAGGGATTATTGTGTTAGAAGAGAAATGATTGTATAGTATTAAGTTGAGATTATATTAGCTTTCTAGTTAGTTTCTTTGATCTAGTCAAATAATGAATATAAGTTAACTTCTTTAAAAAGTTAAATTATTCAAAAATTTGACTTTAAGATTCAAATTTTGGATTAAATTCAATCAAACCCAAATCTGATGCTTATTTTGATCTAAAACATGATTTAAATATTTAAGTTCATGATTTCAAATCTAATACAAATCAGATCAGTAGTCAAATCTAGATTGAAAATTTCATTTTTTGGTACAGCCTTAATGAATGTCTGGTTACTTAAATTAGCAATTGGTTAATTTTGTTAGTGACCTTAATGTGTAAAATATGTCAATAAAAGAACTAGATCATTTTGGCATGTTTAAATTGTATATATCTTAATATAGTGTTATAAAAACCAATAAATGCTTAAACATTTATTAAAAATCTATGAAAACTTTGTAAAATAATGTAATAGAAGTGATAAGAAAAGAAGCCAACCAAGGGTTGTTGGGTTTGGTAAGCCTTATAGAAACAATTAAACTTATCTTTTTTACTGTCACATAATTATTCTTTCTCTTTCATTTACATTTAATTTTAATAATTATTTCTCTATTTTTATAATAGGTACAAAAATACAGGAAGAAATTGACATTACATTTGAAAAGTTTAAGAATAACTGAAACGTGAAATGTTGCTAGATTGATGGTATTGGATAGAGGGGTTGATAGTTAGGGCAAGTTAGCTTGAAAGATATCTTTGTTTTAAACTAGAATCTAGTCTATATTGTGTTAGACATTGAGGAACAAGTTCCTGTTGGCTTAGTTTAGAGTTGTTGTAGTTAGCTGTTAAGAATCCTCTGAGCCAGAGGAGGCTCTAGGGTATGTGAGACTGTAGGTGGGATATCCCCTCGCCCCCTTACCCTTCCAATAAATTAATCTAACACATAATTGTGTTAATTAGTCTAAATTCAAAATATATATTTGGCTATAAGAACTAAGAGGAAAATAATAATGTAGCTATGTAACCTCAGAGCAACATAACGTTAATAAGTGATGTGGGAGAAAATATAAGATTTGACGCATTTTATAATATTTTTTGGAAAAAAATAAATAAATAATTTTTGGAGTTAGAGAAAAATCAATTAATTTTACTTTTATATAACTTGATAAAACACTGTGAAAAAAAGGCTTAAATAGGTAGTTAATTTTACATAATAAATATTTGGGATGTATGAATGCAATAATAAATGCAGTATCTTAATTTTAGAATATTTTTGAAAGATTGGAATGATTTATTATAAAGAGATTTTCTGATTTTGTTCACTGAAATCATTTATGACGGATGATAATTCGCTCGTTGATTAAAGTTCACTTTTGATTGATAAAATTGAAAAAGTTGATATTGATATTCTTTCTTGTGCCATTGTGTTGTTCCTGTGTAGGCTCTTATGAGCTTTAATTTTGACAAAGACTTATCTGTTAATGATACAACTACTGGTATTGTTAATAAAATGCGAAGAGCAACAAAAATATTAGCATAAACACCTTTAAGTCCTTTTGAAATAATGTGGTTTAGCATCTCAGAAACACTTTTAGATTTAGCTGGCAAACTTCTTGCACACACCTTTAGTTCTTGGAACAACCCTTCACTGTCAATATCACTGTAAGATTCTGATGCCGCTTCATCTTCACCATTGACAGTAAGAAGTTATTTTAGTTCAATACAAAGGACATTGAACTCTTGATCTGGGTTTGCCTTCAAAGATTGAATATCATAGAGAAAACCAAAGTGCTTTTTGTAGCGTTTCAGCTTTGTGATCTAGTTTCAAGGTTCATTTGGACCTAATCAATGAATGCGTAGAAAATACTCTGTTCTAAATAAACCTTCTTGACTAGAACTAACTCCATCCAAGTGTTCATAATCAAAATGGTGCTAGCTCCTGCCTCATGGTAGAGCCGCCTCTGCTCTCAGCATTCAGGTAGGGTAGGGAGAAGTCAGTTTTCATTGTAGGTGTAAGTTTGGGGGAAGACTTAATTTCCTTTCAAATTTTTATATTTGTTATCAAAGGGGTTATTGTTCATACATAATCAGAAGGCCATTTGTAAATCAGATATACAGTATTTAACATAACAAAGTTACATTGCAGTTTGTAGATCAAATTAGGTGTGCTAGTTAAAATGCCTTGAATGGTGTCTTTTTCTGCATTTTCTTGCAAATAAAGGTCTTACATGTGTCAGCATTATCTCACATCTCATAAACTTGTTGCTGTGTTACCGAAGCTAAAGTTTTGTTGGGGCAATCTAGTTTTTTTGCTATTAGGTTGTTGATGCTATATAAGAGGTCATTTTAAAGAAAGCTGAAACGCTTGACTCTCTGAGTAAAAGACACATAAAACTTTTTCTTTGTATCTCACTTATAGAAGCAAGAATTTTGAAGACTCGAATTGTTTGGATTCAATCTCTTCCTTCTAGATGGCCTTCAAATATTTTGTAAAAGGATTAAAGATCACCTTAGTTTATTATTCTAGAATAGAATTTTATAACTAAGAACACAGGCTTGACTCAGAATTAAAGTAATATAAAACTGAACTATTGTAAACATATAAGCCCTTTAAGTTCTAATATTATTTTAAAGCTTGAATGCTATTTTGGATATTAAATATAAAAGTTGATGTTAATGTTGTTTGTATTTATGATCATATCATTTATCAATTTTTATGTGTGTTTTAGCTCAAAAGAAGATTGGTAGTTCAAGTTCTGTACAAATCCCTCAACAGAACCTGAAGCGGCTACAGATCTCTAGTACACCCTCAACAACCAAAGTTACAAGACAGAAAAACAAACTGATCATTCAACAGCAGAAGAAAAGCTAATAATATCTTAGAACATATTTGCATTGATTTTATTTTCTAATAACTGGCAAAAAGAAGAACCAAATTTAGCAATCAGCTTAAAAGGTGAAATTATTTTAGGTTTGACACTGTTGTAATAAGAGAGAACCAACATTTGTAGCTAAGATAATTAAATATTATCTTACTGTGTAATATAGGATGCATTCCAAATATTTCTGGGATGGATTTACTTTTTTCCATTACAACAGTATCTACCTATTATTTATTCTACATTGTCTCCTTCAAAGGGGTCTTCTTGGGACTTTATACAGTGAGCCCAGCAATTGTGCCACAATTTGAAGCATTTCTTGAATATTTATTTTTTATAACACCTTGTTTACCACCCTTCTGGGTTATATGCACATGTACTAATTATGCTAATGTGTTAGGGATGAGAATTTTCAACTTAGAGGAAGTGTACCCATATTAGCACTAAGGGAGAGTGGGAAACTATTTAGGGATAACTACTATGGCATCATTAATCTCCTTTTCTTTAATGTCAAATTGATTTTTTTTTAAACAAAAATATCACACATCACTAAATCTGGTGAAAAAGGAGGGTGTAGAGCAATGAACATGTTCTTTTTAAATAGAAATTCACACAGGTAAAATAGAGTGAGCAGATCTTTTATTATTATTTTTATTATTATTATTATTAAAATAACTGCCCACATTATACTTTTTATATAATATTCATTAAACATTTTTTGGCAGATACCCTAAGGTTAGAGTTTTTATCTACAATAGCTATAAACACTTGTCAAACTTACCAAGGTGCTGCCCTCTTTCGTGAGATCACTGATAGTCCAAGAGGACATGTTGACTGTTATAAAACAAACACTGACTCATGGCCCTTGCCATTTCTCATCGACCCAGCGACACCTAGTAGCAAGTCTGGTAACCTACCTCCCCTCCAGATACCTTGATAGATTTCCTTACCTTACATGGAGATATATTTTAAATTCTGCTCCTTAGTGGTTCTTCCCAGCTCACATTAGCACTCATTATTTTGTAGATATTGAATAAAGTTTGGCTGCGCTGTGCTTTGGTATGTCTATTACTAATTTCCCAATTTCTCTTTCGGTCTTAAAAATATCTGATTAAAATTGCTTTCTCTTTCTTTTTAAAAATAATGTTTTGCTTAAATTCATTACCCTTCTGGTCATTCTTGGTATATATATCTCTATTGGGTTAAAGTTGTTGTCTAATTTAAAAAAATAAACTATCTAACTAATACTATTTTGATTTTGTTCATATAATGAACGCTAGTATCTTTAAGAATCGTTCTTGCTCTTCGTTTTGAAGATATTTTGTTAAATGTTCATTTAACTAAGTCCTTGGGACTATATTTATTTGTGCATCAGAGTTATTGGTATATTTAAATAAATAAAATATCTAACTAATATTATTTTGAATTGGTTTATATTATGAAATCTGGTATTTTTAAGAATCTTTGTTGCTCTTTGTTTTGAAGATGTGTTGTTTAACGCTGTACCTACCCTCAGAAACCAGACAATTTTAGGGATTTTTAAAAATTAATTTCTCCACAGCCCCACATTGGATTTTAAAAGTTCAAAGACAAGTTTGGAGCTACATTCTTCTATATTCTGAATATTTCATATAGTGTGATATCTTGTTAAGTGCTCTTATTAGGTTTCTGAGTAAAAGTATTGAGTAAAAGGCAAAAACAAAAAATTTGTACAAATTATAAACAATTAACTCACACACTCAGCTGGTAGTGTAGATTGAGATGATAGGTGTTGTGTATGATAAAATGTGCATATAAGCACGTAATGAATAGCTTCATATTGAATAATCCAAATTCTAAATACTACCTGATATTTAAATAAATGTATTATAAAATTATATTTTATTGGTTAGGCCTACATGCGAGATAATACTACAATGTACCGTAGTCTATACATTAGAAAGTATAATAGCCTATATGTAATGAATCATTCAAGTGTTTATCATTCAAACACATATTATTCATAATTGAATAATCATTTAGGCCCTATAATATAAAATAATATTTTAATGTCGACGTTTGCAAGATAGACCTACTATAACATATCGTTCACTTTCGTAAACAGCATTGGATTCTATATTTTATCACTAACACCCTCGATTCTTCTATTTCATGTTTTATATCATCAGCTAAATTCACTATTTCTGCTATTTCATTATCAAATAAACCTTTTCTCCTGGCAATTGTTTTTGCAGCACGAATACAAGAAAGAGGAGCGCATTATATTCTTCGCACTAAGAATAACTAAACTTGAGCTACTTGGAGGGTGAAATGCAAAGTTGTTCTAGTTATAAAAACTCCACTCAAATATGCAATGAAATGCCATCTATGACCACAATTCGGAACTAACAGTCCAAGGAATGCATAGCACTAACCAAAAACTTAGAAAACACGGGCAAAGATTTTATGCTGATTTAAATTCAAGAACTCGTAGAATTGTCAGGCTGGGTGAAATTCAAAAGAACGACTGCCCATAAATTTGAAGGGCATGGTGTCAAGAGTGCTAAATATTGATTTAACTAAGGCAATGGGGGCTAGATTTAACTGTGCAATCTCTTGCAGTTGCTTTATTAATAAGGTTTTTTTTCTATCCATTTCGGTGGCCACATAGTCTAAGGCACTATTCTCTCAATAGACTAGACTGCCAAAGATGGGATAATCAAGGTTTGATCCTGGTCAGGTGTACTGAGGGTGGTTTTTTTAAATGGTTTCTCACTCTTCCTCCACACAAATGTAGGTACACTTTCTTTAAATTCACCCTTCCTAATTAATCCATTAAACGTTAAAATAATTAGTACATAGGCAGGCATATAACCCGAATTAATAGTAAGACGTGGTGCTAGAAAAATGTTTACATGAAGATTATACTAGGTATTTTTCAGTCTGGCCGAATTCAATATTCCTTATTTAACATATTTGATTTTTGCATTTGGTCTTGTCTCAAATATTGTTTTCTGCCTTGGGTGGCTATGTTGAAACCAATGTCACTCACTGAACAGAGGTGCCTTATTCATGCGACTACATCACAGTGTATATTCACCCATAGCCTTTGTATGACTTTGCCTTGTAAATATGTATGTATATGTCTTACTAAATAAAATCTTATTGGGCCACTTAATTGTTTCTTCTTTATTATTGTGGTACAAGGTGTCTTTGTAGTAATGTTGTACAGTTTGTCCTTGTAGAACATATTCATAACACAAAACTGCATGTATGTAAAAGAAAGAAAAAAAACTTTTCACATTTGGGTGAAATTGTCTTGGATTTTTTTGGCGTGTGGACAGGGGCAGATATACCAGTAGGCACAGTAGGCCCCCCACCTAGGTCAGCAAGCTTTAAAGTGCAACAAATTTTGGTAGACCGTAAATGAAGTGTGCCTAAAAATTATTACATATCGTCTATACACAAGCTATAAAATAATTTTTTAATACAAAATATGTATGAGAAAAATCGGTGGTAAATTTTTATTTTTATTTGATCTGGCATTCTTAAAAAAAGCAAGAAAGTAAAATTGATGAACAGAATTGGAGTAGAAAGCAATTTCACAAGAAATATGAATATATTTCCTCTTAGTCTGAAAGAAGTGCACTTTATGGATGGAATGGCACTTATATATTCATTACCCTTTGTGGTCCTTTCGAAGACTAAAACATTTAGGGGTTTAACAAGTTTTCATTTAGACAGAATAAAAAAGTGCTGCAACAGACTAATTTTACATGCATTGACGTAGTTTTTGACATGTATGGGAAATCATCTATAAAATTTTAAAAGCAAGAGAAAAGATCAGCTGGTTAAGATTCACTAATTGTGAGAATAACTTCTAAAATAGTAGTCTAGATACCTACACAGTAAGGAAAATAAAACCCTTCTATTTATTTTCCTATCAAATTTCATTTTACAGGATGCTAAGGTTCCAAAAGGCTGTCCTCTTGTTATTGGTTGAGAGTTTTTGAATGGAACCAAATACCCTGAGAAAAACGATAAACAAGGTGTTTCCAGGGTAACACATTTCGCAAGTTATCACTTGGAGGCTTATTCTAGAATGCTCTTTCATGCTTATGAAGCTGTTGAACAGAACTATTTATGCGGAATTGTTATTCACAGTTCTGACACTGATGTTTTCATACTTAGAATTAGATTTTGTAATCATTCATAACTATTGAGTGTATTGGCCTGTTGATAATTGCTGGGGTCAGTGAAAATAGAAGTTGTCTTGGGTGCCACATTGCTTCAAAGTGGGGATTCAGTTATTGAAGTACTGCCAGCCTTACATGCTATGACAGGGTGTAATAAAGCAAGTAAACTGGGCACAAAGAAAAAGAAACCTAAAGTTAGCAAAGCAAACAGTAAATATCCATACTTAGGTATCTTAAACTTAAATACCTTTGTAGGAATTCAACTAAAAGTACTTGAGATGTTATATTTGCAGCATATCAAGAATCCTGGACAAACTTGTGATGCGCGTGGACACATTTTATTTTGGGCCAACCCTAACATCTTAAATAATATTGGATCTCTACCCTGCATTTCTGATAGTTTTCGACTTCACATACACAGAGTATTAGCTCAACTTCCTATTTGGTAGAATTCATTAAATGCATTTGTTAAGCCACTTGATCTATTGAGATTTGGCTACACTACAGATTATGAAGGTAACATACGACATGTTTTAATGAAACAGTCCATTAAAAAAATCTGCTGTTCCCATGCAAGTGTCAAAATTTATGTTTGAAAAGTTTTTTCATTTGTAATTTAAACAAAACTTGGTTCTTTGCATGCTGTTCCTGTCGCGTGAATGGCTGCAAGAACTTCAACAACAAAATAAGTATTGACAAAGAAGATAATGGTGAAGAATCTAATTGCACTTAACTTTGCATTTTGAGATAAATAACATTCGTTTGAGGACTAACAACTATTTAACATTTAACTCTTAATTTTTAAAGAATAACTAAAATATATTTTGTGTATTGAATTTTAATTTGTCCAGGCATAACACATTATTCGTTTATAAATTAAGGTCCCTTCATTGTTTGAGTGTTGTTATTAGTAAAATATTGGTTAACTTAAGTTACCAACATTAGCACCCTATGTAATAGAAACATTACAATTTTTTTTATCTAATACGATGAATGAGCTGGAAACTATAGTGGAAACAAAATTACACCCAAGTGCGCTATTCACCCCCTCCCCCCGGGTTGTCGAACACTCCCGGAATAAACATCACTTTTCATACTCCCCTGGGTCCCCAGAACATGGAATAGGAGTCAAATTTTGTCATACTTGAAATGCACACCCAATGTAAGCTAGCACCTCCACTATTAATCCAAACATCTGGTTTGTTTGTGGAACACTCACAATTATTCAACATTAAAACAACTTAAAAATCTTTACAGTATTTCAATATTTAAAAATGGAAACACGCTGCAAATCTTACTTTTGAGACATGAGTCTAGAATCATAGTAATAAGTCAAAATACAGTTAATTTATTACATTTAATTGGAATCAAAATCAGCTTAAGGTCACAAGTACTCAACGAGATGAGATTATTGGTGTAATACACTCCACATTTTCTGTGTCAGTTTCCCTCAACATTAAATATTCTCCTTTGCAGTCCACAGCAAGTGATTGTGGATTCTAATTTTAGGAGGTGGCTTTGTGCAAAATAACTTGTATTTTTTTCATTGTTTAAGCCAGTGAGGGTATATTATCTTTATTTTCTTCAACGCCTTTCCTATGTACAAAACCTTCTTTGTGTTGCACATCAGGAAATTGCTCAATAAATGTTTCTAGGACATGTGTATGAACATATCTGTAGGGGATTTGAGATATCCTAATTCATCTTACCCTTTATTGAGATATGCTCTAAGAAAAATTAGATAATCATGTCCTTACTCCATTGTTGGAATCACACATTGCAGAGATTACAGTGAAATTTCCATCCTATCTTGAATGCAAGATAGTCGGCAACATATTTAAAGGATTGAACGGTAAAACAAATAAATATCAAATTTTAATTTGTGTAGTTCTAAGCATTTCTGTTATTCAAAATTACATATGAAGTTGTAATATGTATTTTTAATGCTCCATAAAAATCCATCGACCTTTGGCGGGTTTGAACTAATATTTAGGACCAAAAATATCAATATGTATAAAGAAAATGTTTTAAAACATTTTTGTAGATTTTTGAGAGACAATAATAATTATTATATTTGAAATATTGTTATTTTAACTGATTGTAGGCCTACACATATTAAAGTGTATCGAATATGTATCTTATTAAATAAAAATTTGGAATAAGATATATATGAACCGCTAAATAAATTCCCAAATAGAAATATGTCAAACCAAAGTTTTAGATATAATTACTTAGAAAATATGTTTTAATGTACATTGTATGTCTGATTGCCAAACCCTTCCTTCACCTCTGATAAGACGTGTATTAATCACAACTTGTGAATGCGTTGAATGCCAGGCCTCCACCGTGGTTCGGATTCCACGTTAAACTGTAGGTCCTACTTTTCATCTCACAATCACCCTACCATTACACATTAGCTTAAGTGCATATAACCCGAATGGGTAGTAAGACACGTTGCTAATAATAGTAATATTAATAAAACATTACATGTCTAAATTTGAAACAATAAAAAGAGGTGGAAGAAAAAAAATTATGTCCTTGAATAATTTTACATTATTTCTACCAAAATAACTATTTTAGGAATGAATGAAAATTAATGGCTTAAGCAGCTTCTAATATTCTTCATAGCTACATGTAATCTAATTGTTTTAGTTTAGTCATTATTAGAACTCAATTTAAAATACTCATAAACGACTAAAATACAACCGACAAGAGAATAATTAAACATTGTTGGTATGAAATTGTTTTTAAGCCATAAGTATATAACAATACAAATTATGATAAAATCAAAAATAAACCCACGTAAGTTACAATCAAACTCACAACTGTTTTTTGGAGGGGGGGGCCCCTCTGTACCAAGCATGAAACCTTTATGAAAATCTCACACTATAAGGCTGTTTTTTGGCGCTACACATATCTCAACACTTGAACGGTTGGACATATAAAGCCAAAGCTTGGGTTTCAGCCAAGTGCTAGCATGCCCTCGTTAAATAGGTTGGTAAGAATTTTGAAAAAAGATGAATAACGGAGTTTGTGAGACATTAAATTTAAGTTAACATTAGTTCCAGTAAACTTTTATAACTAAAGATTTTAATTATACACAAGACTTATAAACATAAAACACAATACTCTAAATATATATTTGCTATGGTAAAATACATTTTTTAAAGTGGTATAAAGATATATATAGATTAGGCAAGCTGTGCCTGTAATGTAACATGGAATGGAATGCTTGTTGTTCACAGCAAGTATCCGGGTGCAATGAGCACACCACAAGCATCCTCTGAGTCGCTGGGGAGCCAAGCACACCACGAGCAAGCGGCGTAGTGATTTAAGTTCATTTCAAAATTTCCGAGGGTACATTACAGCAAGGATATGTCTGAATGTCTGATGAGGAAGCCGTAGCTTTAATTCTGTGCAGTGGTGCTATACAATTTGTAATTATATAAAATCTACTTAAAAAGTAATGATAGCTTTGAGGATGGTGGGCCGGTGGTATAATGAATTGTGTAAAAAAAAAGTATTTGGGGAGGAGGGGGGGAGTTCTGCTTTGAAATTAATGCAAGCTACAGCACATTAGCGTACAGTAAAAAACTTTCATATGAGGTTTCCTACAGACTTTTAAAATAATTCATATCCTTAAGATCTCATAATACAATATGATTTCTATAAAACTCTATCAAACTGTAAAACAGATTCTTGTGACCAGTTTTCCATGTTCATGAGTGTACATACTAGTTACTGAACTGTTCTACTAGACGACGTCCCAATTAGAATGATGAATCCCTTTGTGTTTGTTGCAACATATGGCTGGCAGAACAGCACGAATCACTCATGAGGCCGTCCCAATCACACGAATATATTGAATATATTACAGGATTGGCTCACTTAATCAGAGAAATACACAACATTAGATGTTTACAGAACAAACTCGGACAACCAACAGGCTAGGAGTGCTGACTCAGACATTAGGCAAACAAACGTCTGACTCATCATGCCCAAAATGTATTTATGGCCTTGAACAGCTTAGTGTCAAAAAGTGAGGTTTGAAGGTTGTCACACAAAATGGTGAGTTTGTTCTGCCAACTTAACTGTGATTGCTAGCCACTCCGATCACTTCACGTGGGAGAGAATTTTCTTACTGTATAATCCTAAAGAGGAGGTTAATTTAAAACTACAAGAAATAAAACCATTTTTTTGATACTTGTTTTGAAATTAGTGAGGAAAAAAAACCATACAAATAACCCTCAAGTTGCCCTGGGACAAAATCTTTTTGTTTACCAGGTATTAAATGGATTTGTGACTAACTTTCTTTAGATATTAAAAAAAATATATAGATATATATATATATATATAATGTATGCCAATTTATATTTTTATTGGTGACCTGGTGGTCTAGGGGTAGGGTGTCGGACTTCTGTGCTAGGGGTCCGGCGTTCAATCCTCGTTACCGGCACAGATTTATCTGATTACCAAACCCTTCCTTCACCTCTGACAAGACATCTTGTGAATGTGGGGAATGCCAGGCCTCCACCGTGGTTCAGATTCCACGTTAAACTGTAGGTCCTCCATTTCATCTCACAGTCACCCTACCATTACACATTAGCGTAAGTGCGTATAACCCGAACGGGTAGTAAGACGCGGTGCTAATAATAATAATAATATATTTTTATTATTTTCAATCTGCTTCAGTGGCAGAATGCACTAAGGCAGGCCCTCTTAAACTGGGGGTTACGACCCCACATAGAGTCACAAAAAATTTGGCAACAGTAAAAGGTTTCTGAACGTGCAATGACCAAAATTTATTTCAAAATCAAACACGGAATGAATCCGAAGTGTTAGTGGCAGCGCTCGCCCATGTTGCATCCCGTGACCTCACTGCAGCTTTGGTTCTGAACACAAATTGTAACATATTTATATTAAAAGATAAAAGTGAAAGTTTTACTATAAAAGTTAACATAGGGAAGAATAGTATGGGAAATAGTTATTTAGAATCGTTTACAGCTACATATGATTCTATAATTGAAAATAACCTTCCTAAAGATTTAATTGTTAGAGTTATAATTGATCAACTGAAGTGCCTGGAGACACAGTAAAAGAAATTCTCCCTTCAAATTTTGATTCTAGAAAACTAAGTTGGACTCATAAATCATACCCAATCATACCAAATCAAAAACGTCATGTAATCTGCTACTAAGAGTTTAAGGATAATTTGCTGTGTCATCAAATGACACAAGTTTAAAACTTGAGTTTCTTAAAATGATCATTAAATGAATTTAGGCTAGGATTAGTAATGAATTCCCAACAATTTCTGAAATGGCCCTAAATCACCACATATTTATGTGAGGTGGCGTTCTCAGCATTGATGATTATAACATCAAAATATCGATCAACTCCGAAAAACATGAAGATGCTCTACATCTTGCAGTATGAAATATTCAGCCAAGATTTAATTATTTATGTAAAAATAAACAAGCACATCTAACTCATTAATAAGCAAATTTGCTTTTGTCTTTAATAAAAAAAATTGTAAAATAATTTGTATACTGGTTTCATATACTTATATACCTGGGGTGATGTATAAATTTCTCGGGTGAAAAGGTGTCACGAGTGGAAAAAGTATAAGAAGTCCTGGCTAGCAGCCGATGATGGGGGGATTGCGGTTCAAATCGCAGTCTGGTCTACTGAGGGTGGTTTTTCCTAAATATTTTCCCACTCTTTCATGTAAATGTGGGTAGATGGCCTCTAAAATGATTCCCTCCTCATCCTTACCCTGTAATTATTATATGTGTACAACCTGAACAGGTGATAAAAAGAAAAAAATATGTTGGCCAAGGCTTGCAGTGTGTTAACATGGTTATCTATACAAATTTATAAACCTCTTTCTTAACGCAAGCCAGACAAAAAATTTAAATTCCAACTCATTTTCATATCCGTGGAGAACCTTAGGAAAGTAAAATACTTCAAACACTTATACTGTTGAGAGAGAATGACAGAAATCACATAACAGCAACAGAGACTATTGGTGGAATGAAAACCCAAGATAGCGGGATGTATAACAATAATGAAGAGCATGGACCACACTGGAACAATGATAGCCAGTATTGTTGGATGAGTTGCACAATAGTATAATCTTTTAAATATTGCTTTAAAAGTGTAATCACTACATTATGTATATTTCAAAAAGATGTACCAGAACTGCTAGCTTATCATACATATATGGCTATTATATATTATACATGTGTTAAGTTATAAAAGGTTTCTTTCTTTTATATATAATTTTTTATTTGGGGTATTTGATATTCACTCTATGAACTAGCCGATATTATCGGCACAAAACTTAAAATTTAGATTTTAGAACAGATCCAACACCCAGTCCCCAGCTGTTAATTCAATACTGTAAAAGGGGAAACACAAATGTAACCAATGATAGATTTTTCCTCATGCCAGTAATGGAACCGAGAATATTTAGTTCAGTGGGTAGACAAGCTACCTACCGAGATAAAGTGTCAAACATAATCAAATTGCAATGCAACTTTGTTAATGTGAGGCATACATCCACCTTATTTACCTATACAGATGAAAGTATCCTTTTTTCATCCATTACTATTTCCAGCCTGTGGTCAGTTTTTTATTCAAGCTATATAATTTCCACTGACTTGCTAGGCCTGTCGAAGCTTCATATGCCTTATCATCTAACCTAAGACTAGGACAGGCACAACATCCTGTCCCCAGTTGTTAATTCATCACTATGAAAGGGTAAACCCACATTTCAACAATGATACATTTTTCAGCCATGCCAGGAATCAAATCCGGGACTCCTAGCTCAGCTATATACTTGTTTTTTAGAGGAAAATCTGTTTGTAGTTTATTGATGACTGATATTTGTAAGATTGAAATTTTTCAAAACGGGTCTAGTGATATGGTTTAAAATTGGTATATGGAGATTTATTTACATGAAAAATCGGATGTAAATTAATTCAAAGGAAGTTGAACAGTGGCAGATTTTTGAAAAAAAATAAATATATATATAAATTGGCCTTTGAGATTGATTTTAAAATAAGAATATATTTGTTATGAATATAAATGCGAGAATACTGTTACAATGGCTAAAGTTTAGCCTGTCACAAGAAGATAATATTAATAAATAAAACTTTCTCATCAGTATATCTCTTCCCGCTAAGTTTCTACTGACATCTATATGATCAACTTGTTCTCAGCTTACATGAAATGTATTTTATTTTCATATTTGTAATGTTGAGCCTACTCGCGAAAACTTATGACTATAATTAATAAGATGGTGATTCACAAAACTCACAAAAAAAAACACCTGCACAGCCGCACTTGTATAGCACTACAAGTCAGTTGGCTGGGAAGTCATGTGATCTTCGTCCACCACTCTACAAGAGCGCCAACAATGTTTAAAAAACACATTAACACTTTACTAAGGGAAAAACATTCTTCACATGTATGACTTATCTTGCATAGTTAACCTTTTTTAAAACAAGTCTTACTACCCTTTCGGTTAATACACTTACATACTAATTAGGCTATGTTTTTAGTGATTAGGAAGGTTATATATATTTAGAGGAATTTTACCCACATTTGAGTCGAGGTAGTGTGTAAAACCATGTTGGTTATCTTTCTAGCCTTATTTCATAATTGTTTGTAGCAAACTTCTCCAGTGACCTTCAGCCAGCTGTAACGTTTACTTTGATAAGCATATCCTTTTGGATGTTTGCTATGATTATGCTCCCATTTTGCCACGAGTCTTTGAAAATCGATTTTAAGACTGAAGACATTTATAATATTTGAGGGAAAGATAGCTCTCTACTATTTAAACTATTAGGCCATACAGCCACCGATAATGATCTACATATAGTGTTAGTTTTCCTTGTTGAGATGTAATTGTTAAGGTTACGCAGATTACTTTGTGTTAATCAAAATATAAACAACACATCTGTTGATTGATATAAAAAGGTTAAGTCTTGGTTAAGACTTCAGGACAATTTTAACGTGACTGTGCCACAGACAAGTTATAGTAACAAAATAATTATCAGAACCACTCTTTACAAGAGACCCCTTCCTTGTCAAGATTTAATGTTCCACGACGATACATCTTAGGTGCAGTGCAAAATGGCTTCCTGAAGTGTCATAGTTGTTTAGAATAATCCTTTTTAAGGATACTTTTGGAACAGTTAGTGCATCTCTGTATAAGGATAACACAGTGCAGTGTGGCCAATTTTGACTTTAAAAATGGTTTGAACAATTTTGTTTAAATTCTATATATGAAGTGTTTATTATTAACATAATAAGAGAATATGCTTATTTTTTCTGAGAAAAACTTTTTTTTTTAAATTTTGTTCCAAACTATAATATACTTTATAAGAAAGTTCATACAATTGTCTTTTACAATTTATAATTTAACTTACCACAATGAATGATTTATTAATAAAAATGGCTAAAAGATTACTTTCTAAAATCATGTAGATACTTGCTAAAGTACTAACATTTGGCCATGTTCAGCTCAGCTTTTACAAAACATTTTCATTCACAACTATTTGATGTATCACAATTGTAGGAAAAGGCAACTTAAGAAAATTACATAATTTTTATGTCAGTAAAACTGAGAACTATGCTTGAATTTTATTCTAGAGTTTGGGTGATGCTGTTTAATCCACCCTAACAAATTTTAAGATTGTGATGCTGTTTAATCCACCCTAACAAATTTTAAGATTGTGATGCTGTTTAATCCACCCTAACAAATTTTAAGTTTAAGAGCTCTATCATTCAGGAATTTAATTATTCTAAATCATTACTAACCCATAACTTAAACAATCCTATAGAAATACAAATCGTATTTAAAAGAAAAATAATTAGGTTGACAGAATAACTTTGTTACACTTATCCATTTAGGCTGTGCGCTGTAAAACAACATGAATCTTTAATTTAGGAAGGTGACATACAGTTGTTTCGGAAAGCAAATTAAAATCTTGGGAGAATAATATCACACAAAACATTTCTGCAGCTCTATAAAAATTAATGATATAATTACAGTATATTAAACTTATCCTTAATCAGCAGCATCAGCAAAAATACATCGAACAAGGTTTGGCGTTTCAGTAAATTAGTTATGAACAATATATGTAATGATCAAGATTGAACAGAAATTCTAGCTTGGGAGTGCCATTAACACACTAATATATGGGAAAAAAAACATATTCCTTAATTTAGCTTTTATCTACTGCTCAATACCAGAATAATATGTACCTGCGTGTAACATTTAGGCCATTTTGATAAAAGTTAACTAAGAAACTTGCTCTCTTTGGGCTGATAGAGTATACTGAATAAGATTGTAGACATTTTTTAAGGCTTGGGTGGCTTTGTCCATAGCAGATGAAATTAACAGCAGAACCCAAAATTCTTTCAGCAATAAATACATTATGTTGTTTCAAACCATCTAACTAATTCTTATATAAAGATTTAGCTACCAGCTCAGAGCAGGACCTTTGAAGGATTACTTGCATGTATTGTTTGTACCAGCTCAATATGAAATGATATTTTATTTTAACACTTCTTTATAGCTGTTCATATTATAAGCATTTGTACTAATGATGCTACTAAGTTAGGGATTAGAAAGCTTCAATTTAGAGGAAGTGTGCCCACATCTGTGTAGAGGGAGAGTGGAAAACAATATAGGAAGACCCGCCTCGGTGGCGTAGTTGGCTAATGCGCTAGTCGTGTTGAGCTAAACTACTGAGGACGGGTAGATCGTGATTTGAATATCGGTTAAGGGAACTGGGTGTGGTTTTTCCTAAATGGTTTTCCACTCTCCCTCCACGCAAATGTGGGTTCACTTTCTCTTATTCAACCTTCCCAATTCCTAATCCATTAGCATAATTAGTACTTAAAGTGTATAACCCGAAAGGGTAGTAAGATGCGGTGCTAAATAATAATAATATAGGAAGACCCACCATCAGTGCACCTGACTGGGATTATAACCTCGATCTCCCTGTTATCGGTAGTCTAGTTTAACCCAAGAGTGATGGCTTAGACCATGCAGCCTACAAACCAGGTAATAGATGTATTTATTTCCATTATGTATGAGTTAGTCATCTTTGGAACACTATTAATTTCAATCTAAACTCATCAGAAAACTGGTAGGATAGTTGCAATGAAGAAGAAGAAAAATGTGACCAAGATTGTGGCAATGATTTCTTTAAGTCAACAAGAAGAGTGAAGTGTACTACAACAAACTTGTCACATGGCTGACTCACTAACCAACATTAATGTTTACCCACTTCCAGATGATCTAGGAACTTGAAATTTGGCAAACTTATAGCTTATAGCCTGTAACTGACTGGAAAATTCCAAAAAATTAGAAACATTTTTTTAACCCACCCCCGAAAAAAATTTCAAAATGCCGCCAGAGCAACTCACAAGTCGGCGTGGGCCTTTCTGTGGAGGTCTCTTGTGGCTAAACGGTGTAAGTGGGAAATAAAACAAATTCTTCTGAATGTATTTACATTCATTCACATATCTGTGTATAATTTGTCTAAAAGGATTTTTGAAATTTATCAAAAACTTTTGTACATTGAAAATTGAGCACTAACAGTGCATTAGAATGTGTTTATAGACTGCTCTTGTCGAGTGGATTTTGGGATAAAACTTATAATACTCACTACACAGCACAACATGAGAACTCCTATTTTTTTAAGCATTCACCTAAATTAATCCAATATTATTTTGCATTAATTTTTATAAAAATAAAATTTGCAATAGTATAATAATAAACAAACATTTCCTTCAATAATCAACTTATTTTCATGTGGCAACTACTATAATTTAGCTTAAGTAAAATAATTTCCTGAAGTAGTTCATGTTACACACTGTGATTTATTAAATTACTGTCTTTACTTTCTATAAATGTCTCAAATAGTTGTGTGGGTGGCATTCACTATACTATTGCAACTGTGGTTTTCAATATTTCACACAGTTGTCTCAAATACATTCATTAGTCACACTATAACTGAGAAAGTTCAGATCCTTGTCCATTATAGTAATATTTTGGGTGTCACAAACTTAGGAGAATGAGACCAGTGCACTGCAATCACTTTTACTGGTTTAACATGTCAGAATAATTCATTCAGCCTTAACTTACAACTGAAGTCTGCATATGACCTTGGATTCCTTGACTTTGCCTGATTTTTCACTATAAAGTCACCAGGGCCATGCCAAAACATTAAAAATATAGTAAACATTTATTGAGCAATAGGACTGAGTCAGCCCATGACTCACAAACTAACCTACAGCTTACTCATCCTAGTATATAACCCTAGAATCAAGGATTATAATATTAGGACATATATTTAGGCACCTGTACTTGTGATCAAAAGGGAGTGGTTGTCTTAGAGTTGACTTTGCTGATAAAAGAAAGAAAAAAAAACCATTTTCACTACAAAGTATAGTTTCCCACTCTCTTCCCCACAAATGCGGGTAGATTATCTTTTAACATTTCCTTCCTCATCCCTATCTCATTAAAGTAGTTATCATACATGCATATACCCTGAACCGGCAGTAAGACATCGTTATAAATATTTATAACAAACAAATAACGAGTAGATAAAGTATACCACCACCAAAATTAGCTTCTCAGTCCAAAACTTCACTTTAAACCGGTAATTTTTCAAGACAAACTTGGTATTTGCATACATATACCGCTTGATTAGTAAGGATTTTGTAAATGAAGGTGAAATTCCTAAACCAGTAAAAATATAAGCTCTACAAATAGGATGCTTTGTCATTGAGGTACTTCAATCTATTTGACGACGACTCTAACATGTGTAATTGAATTTTTTTTAAATATATAATAAATAAATGTAGACAACACAGACAATTTATTGCCACTTGTAAAGTACCTTATACTCAAGTTACAATGATTCATATTTTGGTGTGATACAATCCCAAGCGTACAATGATTTTTCTACTAAATTTAACTATGAGAAATTAAACAAGAAATACAAAAATAATGCGTAAAATAAATATAAGTACTATTGATTATAGTAATATATTTTTAGTTAATAGCTTTAATCACAAGGCTGCCAAAGGTTTTAAAAAGATTTATAGGTAATAAATGTTTGCACTTGTAATTTATACAATCACAAATGAAGGGGCTCAGAGGTTAAATTATAAAAATAATATTCTCAATAGCATGTTTACATGTAGCATAAAATAAAGTTGATAAAGGTCATTATATACAAGTCTCAGTTGAATATGTTTTATGGGGATGGACAAGCACCAAATATTCCACAAAAATTGCCATTTTCCAAACAAAAAATTATCTAGGCACCAGTGTTATCAAAATGTTATAGCTAATTAGTACATTTTTACAAGGTGTCTATCAGTTGAGTGTTTTGAAATTCAAGTATATTTCCCACACACACACACACACATATATATATGTATACTCTTATTTTGGTTGAAAAAAAGAGTGTATAAAATTCAAACTTTTTTTTGCATCAAACATTGACAACATTTTACTGTATTATTTTATAATACTGGAAATTGATAAAACTAAAGAAAAGGGGAAACTAAACTAATAAAAGTAAATTTGATGAAGAAAGTCCACCCTGGGAAAGAGGAAAAATATGGGAGGAATCCAATGCACGAAAGTGACTTCTTCCTTTATTCGGTCTTCTATAGAGGATGGAAGGAAGAAGATGTCACCTTTGTGTATTGGACTCTTCCCATATTTTTCCTCTTTCCCTAGATGGGCTTTCTTCATCAAATTCACTCTTATTAGTTTAGTTTCCCTTTTTCCTTAGTTGTATCAATTTCCATTATTATAAAATTATTTAGCCATTGGGCCAACTCATTTTTTAAACATTTCACTATATTATTGATGTTATTTTATAGATATTGATAATGTCTAACAAAAGTGACAGCTGTAGATAGTATGACTTGATGCATGAATTAATTTTTTTAAGTAACTACCAGATATCGTTCTTCCTACCAAAATCGGTGTATATTACATTTGTATGAATGGCCTCCAACACTAGTACCCATAACAGCCAATCTTTTCCAAGTAATATTTTTTAATAATTAATTTTCTTAACAAATACAAAGTAAGACAGAATCTTCTAATGAACAACAATGGTCTTAATATAACCATCTCAAATTAGGAATTATAAGGTCCTGCCTGACAAGACAATTTTAATATCTTGTTTATATTAGTTCAAGGGACTTAACAAAGGTCTTGAGGTTTAAGTCGAAGAAAAATAGTATCTAAATGATATGGAACAAACAAAGAAAAATAATATCTAAATGGTATGAAACAAAACCTTATATTAACTTGAAAAGACTACAACTCGGTGAAGCTTTTTAGTTAGCATATGGATAGATTTAAGAGGGTTAGTATTTTTCCCACTAACTGAATCAAAATTAAAAGTATAGTCCAGTAATTATTTCCAGTATGAAAAATAAAAACAAGTATATTTCAAGTGTTTCCAGTATTAAAAGCCACCCTGTTTTAGTACTAATCAAAAACTTCAGAAGCACATATTTCTTAAACATTAAGACAGCTACCAAAATTTCTCATATATGATTCCATTCAATAACAATACTAAACACGCAGCACATTATATATTTTTATAACCTGTAAAAAAGATGAACCTGAAGAAAACACATGCACACCTACACATGTACTCACAATACACCTAAGTAGACAGACTTAAAATAGCCACAAATATGGAATATATAAGCCAAATAGAGTTCTAGATGGTGAGAAGAAAAGTTTAGAATCATTGTTTAACCTAAGAAGGCATGAATTCTACTATGTTGTTAAAAAACTAAAATAATGAGGAATTAGAAATAGAGCTGAAAAATATATTTTATAAGAGAAGATAAGAACTAAAAGTTTCACTCAAGGCAACGAGTTCCTTAAAGCTAAACTCGGTTATATGTGGTTTTTCCTTGTATAAATGACTTATTACTAAATACTGCATCACATTTAATTAAATTTGTTGACAATTTTCTCCTTAGTAATCAAAAATGTTGCATAATTAAACTATAATAGCACAGAACAAGCTGGAAACTTATAGCAGCATATAGCCCCAAGGGGTAGTTAAAACACGGTGCTAAAAAAACTTACTTAGCTAAAGTTAAATGCAACTAAAAATTAATGTTATTTTACCACAGAGTAAAAATAGTAAAATACATACTAATACAATGTTGTAATAAATAAAAATAATCATACACAACTTTTAGGTGTAGCTAGAGCTGAAATCTAAATTGAAATAGCTACACGGATAAATTTAGAAAAAAACATTTCTTCTCTTTTTTAACAACTGAAAAGCTTTGTGGCTTAAACATTCTTAAAATAGAATAAACCTTCTACAGTGGCATTATACATGATATGGTACTGTATAATTATTCAAGTCATTGATTTCAAGTCAATGCAGCATTACAATAAAATGCTGCATGCTTGTTGAGTGGATCATAAGAAAATAGAAAAATAGTTAATATTAATTATTATGTGTATTCAACATAATAATGGATTTTTTAATGCATTTCAAAAAATACCTTGGTTATTT
The DNA here is from genome assembly GCA_901482245.1 of Timema douglasi. NCBI lineage: Eukaryota > Metazoa > Arthropoda > Insecta > Phasmatodea > Timematidae > Timema > Timema douglasi. The sequence goes on along the minus strand of CABEEJ010005801.1, from coordinate 10,142 downwards.
TGGTATAATAATACAACTCCTCGTTCCCCAAACAAGTTCAGTCCCTTTTTTTGAATTTATAGGAGAGCTAAACAAACATTAGGAACCAAACATCTGTGAATGTGTACTTTATTCATATTTAACACCACTCGGAAGACCAAGTGTGTATGCTTTGAACAATTAATTATCAAATTGAAATAAAACATTCTAAGAAGTTTGGTGGCTAGTTTTTTGAGATCTCCCAGAAATTTTAAAAAGTGGATTAAACTGGTTTTGAGTAGAAGCTCTTCATTGTGATTTAACTTAGATGGATGAACGCGCGCAGACACACACACACACACACGCACACGCACACATACACACAATCAAATGCACAAATGACAACATAATTAAAAACCAACTTTTTATCAGTACAACATATTATTAAAAAAAGTCTTCATGAAATAAGGTTGAAATAACTCATTTTTAAAACTCAATTATATAAATGTATAAACTAATAATAAAGCTTGTGTCTAGGCCTAAGCGGAATGTAGTACAAGTATAAATTTGTTGCGTCAAATTTTGTTTTAGTAACTCCATGTCAACATTTTCTAGTGTGTGTGTGTTATTGGTAGCCAAGAAATTACCGTCTAATTCAAATCAGCTTAGGCCTACTAACCAAATATTAAGATTTTGTTTTTTATAAGATTACTTTCAAAATAAAATTTCAAAATTACAGTAAATAAATCATGAAATGTATAAAAGAGAAACAATCTCTAATAAAAAATAGTAAATACATTTTTAAAAACTAATTTTTAATGTGCAAGTTCCAAGAGTAAGAAATATTTGTAAACAAATCGTAAAATACAAAATATAGTCTTTTAGGATAAACACCAAATAAAAAGCTTTCCTCAAGACCCAAAATAAAAATGTAAGACATACAATAAACAGAAGTGCTATCTTATGTTGATTTACATTAGTTATTTTTCATATTACACTAAAGAAATAGGGATTATGACAGAATTTAGAGGAAATGTACCCTCTTTTGTGCAAAGAGTAAGAAATGATTAGGGGAAAACTAATCAATGTTTGCCAAATGAAAATTATAGTTCATTGAGTGAAAGTATAAAAAATAATGTGTACACAGCATTTTAATCCTAACAGTATTCATTTAAATAAGTTCAATGTGGTACTATGTATAAATTAACTTGCCTTTACTATGCAATTACATCCCCTTAAGATCTTGGTCAATAGTTGATTTTGCAGATTGTAAACATTCAACTAGGAAAAGATTAGAAAAATGCATCTCTGAGCCCCTCAAATTTATTTAACTTAATAGCATATCGGTAATATATTAAAACAATATATATTATTCATATTCTTAATTTTTTAGGCCATAAGGCACTAAATTGATTTTTAAAATGATAGTTTTAATTTATGTTGACAGTTTAAATCACAACAGCTAAGTTATATCCCATAATATATTATCGAAGTTAAGAAAACACAACCAATACATTTCATAGTGAAAATTCATTAAGTTTATCATGTTATATTTCATTCACGGTAGGAATTACTCTCTCAAAGGTCTTTTTTTCTACCAATATCCTACAATATAGTAGATTTATGGTAGGGAAAAAGACCTTTCAGAAGTCAATTACTACCGTGAATGGATTATAAGTAGGCTTAAATTATAAGGAAATCAACTTAAATATAGGTACAACCTTTAACATGAAGCACTTATAAATGTCCGTTAACTCAAAGAACAAAAACGGCCTCATGAATAAATGGCAAACAAAGAATAATAAATCTTGAAATTTGGATAAGAATTTCGATTTTAAGCTTGATCATAAAAAGTTTCCATTTGACCCTTAACAATTTAAAATCACACTAGTTACACCTTTGCTATCACTTAATGATAACTCAATAATTAATAAACCAATATTTAATATTTCACAAACTTATAAAAGCTGTGAAAGTAAATAAATAGGTAGGCCTATTTAAAAATGTTAACACAACCCTTTGAAACTATAACTTACAGAGTAAGGAATACTTTATAAGTCTTAATAACTAGGCCCCCCAAAAAATGGTAGGAACTCCTATTTTAACAAAATAGGCACAATGATTCTTAACTTAGCATAGATTTAAAGAATAATGTAAACTAGTATGTTTTTTTAATCTACTTAGGTATTGTGTAAATATTGACATCATTTGCATACCTAGAAGGAATGCTATGATAGATCAACAGATTAATTAAAACAAATCTTTGACACATCTCAGGACTACTTAAAATAGAATTAGACAAACTTGGATTTCAACTTTTGCAGTAACAAATATTAACAGATAGGCTCTACCATGTCACAATATTCGATTTTAAAATATTACAAAATTATATTCAATAAACAACTCAAAGTATGAAAATATTTGAAAGATAAAATGGCCTAAATACTTATTAAACTAAAAATGGTTTGCAGCATTAGGGACAGTCCCTATGTTTTAAACTTTATAAACAGTTTAAGAATAGCAAGTTTTACTAGAACCAGAATATAACTTAAAAATTTAGGGAGCCACCTAGGAATAATTTTATGTGTCATATGAGAAGATTCCCAAATTCAACTAGGTGGAAAGGAGAAATTTTAACACCAACATTTCAAGATAGGTACTTGAAAGAAAATATATTTTATGATTATTATTTGACAATCCAAAAGGCAACTAACTAATATTTACTTTTTTTAAAAAAAGCCACTTAAACATTTCCATTTGCAAATTATTTTGTATTTAGTGACACCAAAGGATTAACAGTTAGGCTACTATCAATCTTTAAAGCAACACTTAAGCAGTCTTTAAAATGTAACCAACAACCCAATTTTACTTTAGCATGTTGGCATCTTAACTATAATAGTAAGGTGAATTAAAAAAATTCACAACCAATATAAGTTAACCAAGAATATTGGGAGAATCTTTAGATAAAGGGAGTCAAAGTATTTTGCTATATCATATACTTAACCAAAAAGAAATATAATTTAAAGATAATTACATTATTTTTGCAGTCAGGGCTCCAAACACCTCTAGTTTATGAGTTTATTTTAGTTTTATTTCTTATGCAAAACAAAAAACATTGATCAAAAAAAGTACCTACCACATACTGCCAGGACAGCGATAAGTTTAAAATAATAACTATGACTGCAAGGTGTAACAAAAACAAAACCATGCCACTCTTAGACAAGCTTCTATTGTGAAGTAATGTGGGTAATGGTGCTTGATCGGGTAGGACCATTTAAGTGTGATGACTAAGTACCTAGTTAAGACCAAGGCTGTGGACTTTCATGTCTAGTAACAGGTACAGTTGACGCTCAATCTCTAGAATAAAATTACAGCTTAACCCCTGGTTTTCCTGGAGAGAAAAATTCTCAATTTTTTAAAATGGGTTTTCCTCATGTTGTAAAACTTTGAACAAATGGTTCTGAAATTAAAATATTTAAAAGGTGTGTTTAACACGCCACTGAATTTTAGTACTTGAAAAGTATTGTTGTAAAGTATTTCTACTCAATACCAAGGTCATTAGATTGAGTCCTAGACAATTCATACCACCTACAACCTTAATTATGTCTTAAAACACTTAAATTATTTCAAAATTATTCTTAGTTTCAAAAAATCTAACCATCTCATAATGGAAGACTTCACCACAATACACCACAGATAGGACGCCTCCCTTCCCGTCAAAAGAAAAAAATATATGATACAACAATAATCTAGATCAGCCACAAGGTGAAAGAAGACAAGTTTTTTTTATCACCGCGTTTTACTACCCGTTCGGATTATATGTCTATGCACTAATTACACTAATGTGTTAGGGATTAGGAAGGTTTAATTTAGAGGAAGTGAATTTGCATGGAGGAAGAGTGGAAAACCATTAAGGAAAAATCTCCATCAGTGCACCTGGCCGGGATTGAACCCCGATCTTCCCGTCTTCAGCCATCTAGTCTAACACGAGAGTAATATGTTAGACGTGGCCACCAAAGCAGGTGAGAAGACAAGTTTACAGTAGTATGTAAACAAGTATGAGACACCCAGCGGCAGCAGAACCTTTTTCGTAAAGGCTTGGGGAGGGAGAAGTTTGAAAAAATAATTGTCTCTTAAGTCTAATGGGAGGTCCGAGGATTCAAGGTTTGAAAAGTGAATGACCCTAGAAGCTATTTTGAGGTCTACTTCTGAAAACATTTTGAAAATTAAACTCCGCTAGGTGACCTGGCGATTTAGGGGTAAGGTGTCGTCAGACTTCTGTGCTGGAGGTCCGGGGTTCAATCCTCGGTCCTGGCACAGACTTATCTGATTACCAAACCCTTCCTTCACCTCTGACAAGATTTGTATTAATCACAACTTGTGAATGTGTGGAATGCCAGGCCTCCAACGTGGTTCGGATTCCACGTTAAACTGTAGGTCCTCCATTTCCTCTCACAATCACCCTACCATTACACATTAGCGTAAGTGCGTATAGCCCGAACGGGTAGTAAGACGCGGTGCTAATAATAAAAAAAACCTCTCCAAGGCTTTCTCAGGGTTCCCTCCTCCCCTCCTGGACACACAGAATACAAGCTAATTCATGATTTTCCCAAACATTGGCCTTTCTGAGGAAGAACCAAGATATATGTGAGCCTGGGGCAAATAACTAATGTCTCCAGCTCTCACCCACTCAGTAATACTATATCCATAATATGGTAACAAATTTGACCATCCAAAGATATAAAAGATAGGCTACTTAAATTAGAGTGATAAGTCCTCGCTGGCTGATGTTCTAAGCAGTGTGCATTAATAACTAAGATATGAAATATGTTAGGAAATCATAAATTTAAAAAATGCAATAACTTAGCTAATGTGAGAAAGGGTCAATAAGTTATTTCTTAATCAAGTTAAGTCAAAGAAGAAGCTGTTAGGAGTTAAGAGCAAGAAAAGAAGCAGGCCTTAACTTCAGACAAATAAATATATTTTTGTGATTTTAGTCACATAAGAGAAATCAGTTCAACTGTGTAGATTAATGAAGGTAATATTCCGCCAAGCTAATGGTGCCATAGAACAAAGGCGCCTTGGGCTGGTGCTCCTCTTGCTCCCTTGTATAAGCTCTTACAATAGGCTTGATGACAGAGCCTAAGTCCATTCCAGACTACTATATAGATAGTTGTGGTGAATTATGTCTAGGATTTGTCTAGTTAAATGTTGTATTAAGAGATCTGGTATTAACGAGGATATAGTTTAGTTTAATGGCATCACAATAGACCTAGCTCTACTACGTTAAGAATGTGGAATATAATTCTAGTGGGCCTTCCCGATAGTCAATTTTTGTCTTGGAAGATTTATTTTAGTACAAACTTATAATGCATATTTAAAAAAAATAGAGCCTTCATAAAGTATTGGCAGTTTCGTAAAAATATAGGCCTACCAGTACATATATATATTGTATTTTGCAGAACAGTTGTATTGCAATGCAATTAAAGATGAAATAATATGTTTTAATGACAAGGATGAAACTGGCAATCTTAAATAAAGAGGCCTATCTGTGATTAAAAAAACCTCAAGCACAGAAACCTGAACTCATACCCAGATCACACTTTAAAATTCAGATTTTTGAGCCCTGACTGCAGCACATTTTAAGTCCTATAGAAATACATAGCATTTTAATATTTCAAGAAAACAAAGGTAACGTTTAAGCACATTATCATATAACACATTGTATTTTATTTAAGATATCAATCATTAAAAATGAAACACTAACATTTTTTTCACAGGGAAACGGCAAATCAAATGATATTATTATACATCTTGCAACATTTGGACAACACACCAAAATCTAAGTCCAGGCGTACACATACTACAAGACAAACAAGGTTTGATCCATGAACCCTTATACTATACTACAAAAGTAAAAATGTTTATTTGGGAAAATTAATTTAGATTATAATTTATTAGCAAATGGAACAGTAGCAAGGTTAGATAAAGTCAGCCAAGTAATGAATGTAGGTACCTACTAAAGGTTAGGTTAGGTTGCTCAAGTAGAGGCCTACATTATTAAATCTTAAAATCTGTTTTGTTTTATTTTAATATTTGAATTCTGGTGGGTGTATCGGTTTGGACTTTCAATTTGGTGCTAATAGAGCCTTGTGTGATTTGGCTAAATGTAAAATTAGTGGATGTGCAAGCGGGTTTTCGATAGAAAAGTATAATCTAGTCAATCACAAGAAATTTATCTGATGCAAAAGCGAGCGAAGTGTGGTCACTGTAGACAATTATTTTGCATTAATCAGCCGGACGTAGCTTCAGTCATGAAATTAAACAGATTTTTCAATATTTTGTTCCTGCGTCACCTAGGTGAATTTTCTCCTTATAAAAGAGTTTTTTTAATACTCTTAGATTTATTATCACTTGATTCCCCGTATTTTGTGAAAGTAATGGTAGTAACTTAATTTTGTGATTTTTGGGTTTTTAAAAAATGGTCTAAATGATACAGTTAAATTGAGTTTCATACCTGACAAAAGTTTAACATTAAAAATAAATTTAAGAAAAATCAAAGCAATTTTATATCCTACCTGCTGACTTTTCAAATTATGGCAAACTTTATTGCTTTTACAAAAAGATAAGATACTGCAGAGCTAAATTATAATAAAAATTTAATTGAGACATTTTTAAAATTCTGAAAATTTGGAACGATAACTATATAAATTTGGTCATGAGGCTACTGAATGGAACAACCATGCTTATGGCCATTTTTGATCTTAAGGCGAGATTTTGGACGGTATTTCTCAAGATAAGCCAGTTGTTTAGCATTGATAGCTCCTCTGCGCTTCTGACGGATGAAGTCAACAGCATCTTCATATTTCATGCCCAACTCAATGAGAGCTAGAGCCACCATAACAGGGGCACGCCCTAAACCGGCAATACAGTGAACTGCAATGCAAGATTCAGGAGTTTCGCGAAAACGTCTCTTCAAGATCTCAAACCATTGCTCTACAACTCTGGATGGAGGTGGTGTGCCATCATCAAACTCCAGATCAGTAACTGCTATACCTTCTTTGTTGAGCTCTTCAGTCTTGTAGCTAGGCTTACATACACGTACTACATCCAATACATTGTGTTTCTTCAACTCCAAGATGTAAGCGGATATATTTTGATCAGTTGGACGATCCGTGATCAGGAATTTCATATTTTTATATTCAATCTCACAAGGAGCAGGCCGTAGATCTTTCAAGCGCATGTTGCTGGATCCCGAAGACATTTCCCAACAAAAAATTGCCAAAAAAATTTAAAAAATATTTCAGCACTGATTTTAACTATGCATAAACAAATGAAGGCTTAAATAAAGTTTACCTACACAGAATATAAAATTGTAGTGATGGGATTAATTTGAAAGTGTTGACTGAAAATGAAATTTTGGATCGGACTTCAAATGACAAGGATAATAAAACTTTTTCCAAAGCCACACTATGGAAGATATTAAAATGTTTGCATTGGGTTTGCAGGAAGAAGGTTGTTTTGCTCGCTGTTGCTAAAAGTAGGATATGGCAAGCTTTCAAGAGGCCTGTGTAGTTTCCGTTTGACTGCAAGTACAAAAAAACAGGTTGTCAAATTAAATTTCAAGCTGGTCTTTACAAGCACAGAGCATTGGTAGACATCTACTTTACACCCACAGCCCCTCTTCACACTTAATTACAACAAACCAAACGACTATCTTTTACAACCTGCACCACTTCACCCCATCCGAAAGTATAAATCACTTCCGAATGATTTTCGAATATAAAATTCCACCTTACACAGCTATCCAGATGATGAAATGGTAGCCTACAAATAATGCGTGCAACAAAATGTTTATGTGTGCTGCGCTTGACAATATTCCCCACTGTCTAACAAGAACTCCATATGCGTCGAAACAATCACTCCAAGAAACTGTTGCTTATGCCAGGTTAACACCGATCGGATTTGAAAAGGACGATCAAATACCGTGTAGTCGACCAACCGACGCCTAAAGCTTGCACAAGAATTCATTAGACGTAACCACACCTTAAAAAACAGACATTGGAAGCTCCGATTAGTCAAATTGTTGAACCAAAAAAGTTTAATGCACACACTAATCAAGAACGGAATAAATTTAGTGAAAATGTTGCCAAGAGCTATTAAACAAATTTCTTCTCTTGTTACAAGTTAACGACATATATGGCCTTCACGTTCGTTCTCATTAGTGACAAAAGAAGAACTAGAGAAAGCAGTGATGTCCTAAAAAGAATTTTATTTACCGGTCAGAAAAACAGAAAGTCCCTTTACTTCCGTTAACTGTATACGGTATCAACTATTAAATGTACCTTGCGTTGGTCGCGAAATAAAAAATATTCCACTCATGATAGCTAGGTTGGAAATAAAACGGACATTGAGGGTGTCCAAATATTATGTAAGAACAATTTTGGCACCTTCCCCCTTTGTAGTAAAAATAAACAAAGGCCCGAACCCCTTTACCCACCATTCTTGTGTTGTATTTGTTGACTTTTTTTTTGTAATTTATTCACAGGGACCATTATTTTGAATGCAACTACTAAATTGCTAGTAATTATTGATATAGAGTTGTGAATTAACTATATGGAATAATTGATAATAAATACTGTTGCAAACTGAATTTAAATTTATTGTACTAAACAGGTAATTTAAAAAAAAAAGAGTTATAAAATTATAAAACAAATTTGTTCATAAAGTCATATGTATTGTACATATTTATGATATTTAGACATTTATCACATTAATATACACTGATATATATATTAATATATTATACTAGATTCGCAAAAATATTAAAGTATCGTCCAAATGTCTCATCGACTTACTATGCGTAAAAGAGAGGGAAAATACTCGAAGGTTTCCTTCCTTATAAAACATTGGTGTGCAAACAAACGCTCCAAAATTTAATTTAAGCCACAAATGCTCATCTAGTCATATTATATTTATCACTGGTTCTTCCAAAAAATGATAACGTCACTTTAATCATCACAATCATTTTAATCTTTTAAATAGATACTCTTTGAAAGTAATTTTCCTCTAGAAGCTATCTGAAGTGTTTTTATGGCAACATAACACCATAGCCACCAAAGGCTAGAAAAAATTATAAATATTAAACATCTCTAGAAGCTATCTGAAGTGTTTTTTTTATTGCAGCACAACATCATAACTGCGGAAGGCTAGAAAAAAAAATTGTAAATATTAAACACCTCTAGAAGCTCTCTGGAGTGATTTTTATGGTAGCACAGCCCACTAATTTGTACTTGTTCCTTAATTTTGATATTGTTTGAACCATAAATAAAGCCATATATATTTTGTTCATTAAATTTCGGGGGATTTAGACTCCCCACCTGACTATGGCCTATTTAAATTATGGTTTTAAAATATGTACACTATAATGACAACACATAATTGCTTTTTCATGATAGCAGTTATATAAAGGCTCCTAAAACACAATGTGTAATTTCGAATATTTTATTCCTACAGCTGGATATATTATGAACTTATTTTGAGCTGTTTTTTTTTGTTCTGTTTGCAATGAACGGCACAAGCAAGTGGCAATGATATTAATAATAATAGATCTCATTGTTTAAAAATTTTCAGTTTTGTTAGCACTACAAACTATGACGCACGCAGGGTTGACTATTTATTCGTAGCTGAGAAGGAATAGATAGTTTGTTTCATTCGTATACGCTGCTTTTGGTGACTATAAAATAAAAACTATCGAATGATAGTCGGTTGGTATGTGTGTGTGTATATATTATATACATGTGAATGATTTCGTAAATGAAGTAGTAGGACCTTGCATAGAAAAAAAAATCAATCTGAAGCAATAATCAGGCTGGTTCAAAATAATACATATATTATCTCCCCACCCCTCTTGTTTTTTTCCCTTCAAACATTGAGTCGCTTAACAACTGCAGAGATTTCCCCATCAAGATAAAGTATTTTATTCTAAACACCAATGAATGGCATGTGTAACGTACTGCCCGTATTGTCATCTGTGGTTGAGAACTAGCCCCACGTTGTTGCGCCAATTGTAACGTACTTATTGGAACTGCCCTGCGTTGTGACGTCATTTGTGACATACTAAAGTTGGATGCCCCTTATCTAGACGTCATTTGTTACGTTCTGCCTGAATGCCTTCACGTTGG
>CABEEJ010005800.1:30417-46138 GCA_901482245.1 Timema douglasi | reverse complement strand
TTTTAATATAAAAGATCCGCGTAATATAAAACTATTTTAGATTGCCCTCTATTGATTATCAATCGAACTACTCATACAAATATCAGTTCTTTGACGGTTCTAGAGACTCGGCAATCTTATAACTCGCTGACGAAACCTGTCGTATTGCATTGAAGTATTATTTTTCAATGGACTCGCTGTTGGCAAGTTTGGCTAAAAAATATCTTTGCTCCCACTCTGGTTGGTCTTCAGATATTTTTTCAATCCCGATACATATGATGCCTTATATGATTCTCAAAGGAACACAAATGTAGAAGATAGATTTTTATAAGGTTAGCACTACTCTCAAAAGTTGGAGGGTTAAAATAAATTGGATATAAATATATTCATACATTTTAATACCTATTAGGTTTCTAAAATAAATAAGTAAATTGTGTTAAATTTTATCTTAATACCTAGTTTAATCAGTCATAACTTACACATTTTTAGGAAGCTTTCACAATATCAAGATAGTCACGTTTTAGAGATGCTGGATGTTTGTATTAAAGTGTAAAGTAAACTTACTTTTCTAAAATAAGATAAAATTTCTTAAATATTTTTATTCCCTTATGGAAAATTTAGGTTTGTTTTAAATTTCGCACTTTGTTTATATCTTAACTTATTTTGGTTTTCAAATTTATACTGAGAAAATTATTATAATAACCATAAATATTCAAAAGGAAAAACAAAATGAAAATGTTCTTTTTTAATCATGTTGATACAATACAGATTTAACAGTGAATTTATTTTAGATAAAATTATTAACTATTATTGAAAATAGTTTATTACCCATAGACATGATATTTTAAAAGTATATTACACCCAAAAAATAATTGAAGCTACACTAATTTGGTAGAAAGAGAGTTAAAATTTAGAATTAAGTTACATATTATATTTGTACGAAATTACTAGCTATAAAGTGTTTCATTAAAAAAAATGCCTTTGATTTATGATTTAATTTTTTTGAACAGTCTAACACTAATATTATCCCAAACAAGCCATAATAGGTACTAAAAAAATTATTATTTAACATACTAAATAATTAATATGGACACCTCCGAATATCCTGGCTCAGAACTGAAATAATTAATGGAGCTTACATTTAATAAGAGGTTTACAAATTGATACCAAAACATGGTATTAGCAAGTAAACATGGTGATTATTAAGACAAGAAAATAAGTCAGAGGTGGTATTTTTAAATAGTCACAAAATAATAATTTTAGGAATTATTTTTACTAGGTACATATTATGTTTTTTCAACTTCAACCTAATATTGTTATATGTTTACAGAATTAAATGAACTATTTAACAAATTTGGTATAAAATGTATATTTAAGACACATTAGACACTAAACTAGCCACTACAAATTTGTTGATGACCATTCAACGCTAAGAAAAACATGTTTAACTGAAATATCAGTGTTTAACAAAATGAGGGCAACTAAGAAATGAGGATTCTATATATTTTTCAAAGACAGTTCTGAAGGCAAGGTTTATTAGACACATTCTTGACATTGTATTTACAATCAGGTTTCATAACTTGTCTAGTAGTTCTCTTCTAGGTCAGCGCTATTCCTCACATTCTTCTCATCGTCCATACTTTCCCATTCCTGGAAACAAACACAATTATTATATAGGATGAGACTCACAAATTAGGCCGGTCACAAAGAGAAGGAAGGAGGAAATGCACCCACAATAGTGCTGCAAAAGAATGAAAAATCATGTTTGCAAACAGAGTAACAACATTCACAAAGGACGGTTAGTGTGAAGCAAACTTAGACGTCTTAGCCACCGCTACAAGTTGTCAACACTATTTATTTAAATATATATTAGCGAACATCTCCATATTTCTAGTGATGGCGCAGGAACTATTGTACGGACTGTCCATGCACCTACCTGTAAGAACTGCTCGATGGAAGGAGTGACGCATCTGGTGCAAGACACCACCGGCACACCATCACTGTCGAGGACACAATCACACTTTTGGCAGGACGATGGTTGGGCCGACCACGCCAACCGACGAGTCCATACGCCCACAAACCTCTTGACGTTACTGAACTGATAGCTACCGCTCTCAGGGGGGAGCACCCGTTCTAGGTTAAATAACGTCCCGTTGGTCTCTAGGGCGAGCGGAGTGCACAGATCTTAGGGCAGCGCGGCCTGGAACACGTGTCAGTAGTGGTTCATAGGATACACCGAGTGCTGAAGTTGGACTAGCCTCTTTACATATTCTAAAGGGTCACTCAAAAAACATAGTATTCATAACTTGAATATTTTGAAATATATTTAACCTAACTAAAAGTATTATGTTCATTATAATATTGGAAGCTATTTTTGGTTATGACTTTATTATTGTCTAGAATATTAGGGTGGAACTACTTCTCAAAAATATAATCAAAAATTTATTATTTAATAATTTTTCAGTTTTTTTAAAATAATTGTAGTGAATGACGCATAAACAAAATAAATATTTAATATCAAATTCTACCAGAATATTAGAGACGTGAGCATAAAATATTTTCCCTCTACTGCATCTACTGGCTTTTTAATTGGTTAGACTACCTTCTCGCATCGTTTTTATGAAGCTAAATTAAATGTCGAGGCACTTGAAGCTACACATTATTAATTTCACTCAACAAACATGGCAACTTTAAATTGTATTTATCTATTTTTAGTTTTAATAAAAAGTTAAATTATTGAAAAGCTTGACTTCTATATTTGAATATTATTATTATTAGCACCGCGTCTTACTAACCGTTCGGGTTATACGCACCTACGCTAATGAGTAATGGTAGGGTGATTGTGAGATGAAATGGAGTACCTTACAGTTTAACGTGGGATCCGAACCACGGTGGAGACCTGGCATTCCCCACATTCACAAGATGTCTTGTCAGAGGTGAAGGAAGGGTCTTGTAATCAGATAAATCTGTGTCGGGACCGAGGATTGAACCCCGGAGCCCCAGCACAGAAGTCCGACATCTTACCCCTAGACCGCCAGGCCAGCGATTTGAATTTTGAACTGCAGTTTTGTAGAATTCACAACTCTTGGTTTTATTTGGACATGAAGTCTCGATTTGTGTACAAATCTCGGTTGGATTCAGATTTAGATTCGAAATCTCGAATCTTTGCACAAGCTTGAGTTTTAATAAAACCGGTTATAACTGGTCACCTGTCTGAGCAGCGCCGCGCTCGGCTACATGTTCCGCAGGTTCCTCCCCGTGAACGCCCCTTTCTGGTCAGCCCCGTAAAGTTTCCCCTTGCTACTCTTGTCCACCCTGAGGGTGGCTGCCCGGGGCTCCAGGAGGTGCAGGGTGATGTCTGTCTCAAGTAACACATTGAGCATCTCGCTGTACCCCTCCGTCCCTTCTTCACAGTGGCCACACTTGACCAGTACCATTGTCTTGGACACCCCTGCCCGCCAGGGAAGGTGTGTGGCCACGCACAGTGCTTCTAGCGCAGCGCTGGTGTTGCTGGTGTCCAGGGAGAACTCCAGGCTGAGATTGCAAGACCACAGATCACACCTACTATTAATATACTATCATATTTAACACCAAGAGATGACCCCAGAAGACGTAGACAGAAGATGAATGTCAAGATTATTAAATACAAACAGAGGACAATATAATATAATCATATATAAAGAGAGTACTACAGATTATATATATTAGCGAGGACCATAGATTATAAATATACATGACTATAATGCCACAAATTAAATATTAATGTATTAAAAGATGATTAGGGATAATGTATACTAAAAATTATGAGATGATAACAGATTATACATAGTATGTACTTTTTTTTTAAAGTGATGCTCTCAAATTATATACTATTATAAGATATCACAAATAAGTTATCTATAAAGAGAGGATCCCTGATCTTATTGTAAATGAAGAAAGGAATATAGATTCCGTGTAGGTACCTATATTATAAGATATGACAACATTATAATACACTAACTAAGGTAAAAACACACAACATACATACATAGTTACACACACATTTAAATTGGACCGTAGATAGGTTATTATATGAATGGAGAACTACACACTATACTTCATTCACGGTAGGAGTTTACCTCTGAAAGGTCTTTTATCTTATCCAATATCCTACTATATAATAGATTTCTGGTAGGGAAAAAAGTCCTTTCCCAGGTAAACTCCTACCGTGAACGAACTTTATGTAGTACATTATGAAGAGTAGACCACAGATAATACATTATATGGAGGGATAGTCACAGACTATATACTACATTATGAATATTATTCCAATAAAATTTTAACTATATTGTTATTTATAGGTATTGAACATGTCTATAAAAAGTGACAGCTGCAAATAACATGACTTGATGTCAAGGGCGTAGGGGGAGATTAATTTGAGAGGTGGGAAGATGGCTTTCATCGATCCTAAGTGTATGACATGGTGTTAACCCAAATAAATACGAACGTTATTTTTCATACAAGGGGTGAACCTTATTGTGTAAAGGGGGAAGATCACAAAAGGGTTTAACGAACGTACTACTTTCCTTCGCCCAGTTAAAATTAGAAAATTAGATGCTTCAATATACATAATAATTATATAGTGGTATTCGCTTGAAGAATTTTTTAAAATTTAACTTTTTAACAGTTAATTAAACTAGTGCTCGTCCAATTTGTTTTTTTAATTTGTATACTTGTAGAAACTATTTTTAGTAGTACTCTTTAAGCAAATTTTTGTCGATAATGGTGAATTTCACGTTTCAATCAATCGTAAATGGTGTATTCATGTCCTTCCATTATAATATAGATCTTAATGGAGAGAATAACTACAACAACATTCCATAGTCGGTTTAGTTATCTACGCCATCCTACGATACCAGTACCTAATCTCTATCCATCTCGATCACTCCATAGGTCATCTTCTATTCCTCTTACTCCAATTTGATTGTGTTAATCTTACCTTTTATGTTATGAAACAAATAGCCGAAACTATTGTTAATGCATTTTAGTGTGGATAGTCCCTCATAGATATCATATTCTGAAAATTGAAAAATGACACCTGGACACGGGAATCGAACCCGTGTCAAGGTGTCATTTTTCAATTTTCAGAATATGATATCTTTTATTTTATACCTAATTTATAACAATAACCTTAAGAGCCATGAATATTTTCTATAAGGCTAACTAAGAATACACTCGAATTCGTAAGGGTGACTATTGCTCAGCGACAAAGAGCAAGGTACTGTTCTCTTAAAGGGGACTTTGAAGAAACGAAAATACTGTGTACATATGACATGAGATATTCAAAGAAATAAGGCTGACTATTGATCAGCACCAACACGAATGGATTTGAATAATTTTCATTCAAATCATTTTTAAACAAGAGAATATGTTGAGAGTATAAGATTATATAATTATTCGATAGAAACCAAGACTACTCGTATGTTTTAATATTATGTTAGCAATTTTAAGTTTAGAAGGCATTTCACCCGTAAGTAACGATTTGTTGATAATACTAATTACTAGCTAATGTTCGACTAAATAAAGTTTTAAAAGTGTTAAGCCTCAGTGTATTCAACCCATACTAATATATTCACACCTTATTCCTCTGATTTAATATAATATTAACCATTTCGGTGGCCGCGTAGTCTAACGTGCTACTCTCATGTTAGACTAGACTGCCGTTTACGGGGATATCAGGGGTCAAATAATTATTGAGTGTACCAAGGGTGGTTTTCCACTCTCCCTCCATGTAAATGTGGTTACATTTCTTATTGCTTTAACCTTCCTAAGTCATAAAAACCATTAACGCAGTTTGTACACAAGCATATAACCCGTATGCTTAGTAAGATGTGGTGCTAAAAAATTTGTTATTTATCTTTAATTATTCACATTTTATTAGTAAAAATAGTGATTTAATGTTAATTCAAGAGGAGGGTTGTGTGGTACGAGTGATATTGTCGTGAACTTTATGGCACTATATAAGTGCTACAAAGTCGCTTTCACCCTCTTAATATAATGTATTATAAGAGATATGTTATGGTAATATATTTGACTATTTTATCATTATATCCAAACTCATAATTTGCTCCTATATTTTCATTATTTGTTCAATAAACAACTTTATTTCTGTTTACTGACTTTGATATTGCTAAGACATGGTCCATATCATTGTTTCTTTTCTGCCTTTTAATTCGTAGCCCTATAGTAACAACAATAATAATA
The DNA here is from genome assembly GCA_901482245.1 of Timema douglasi. Taxonomy (NCBI): domain Eukaryota; kingdom Metazoa; phylum Arthropoda; class Insecta; order Phasmatodea; family Timematidae; genus Timema; species Timema douglasi. The sequence goes on along the minus strand of CABEEJ010005800.1, from coordinate 39,916 downwards.
TTATTAATAATAATAATACTGATACAGTGACTTAGTGTCTGTTTAATAGTCTTAATGATATATTTATATACCTACATATTCATTATTGTTAAAATCAAATAAGTCTACTTAGTATATTTCATTTGTTCAGTGGGCCATTATTTGTTAGTGAAATGTCCTCAATCAACAAAATCCTAGGTCTTAATAACCAATTATAGTGATAAACTAAATATAATGATAAATGGCTAATTGTGTTTAAACGGATCCACCATGACTGCCCACGGAATTATAGAACAACTAGTACTGACATAAATTGTAGGTCGCAGCACCAGAGAGGAAAATATCATGTCAACATTTTAACTTTGACTGAGACAATGTTCCAGTTTAATACCTATATGTGTTATCTGTGATCTGAGTTCAAAATGGAGACTTGTGATATTTCTCTCGTGAAGCAGGAAATTGTTGAACTTATCAAGACAGAGCCTCAGAATGATAATGAGTTTGATATGTTTGGACAATCAGGAATTAAAACTGAGGTGAGATATCAAATCTTAGTCCAATGGGGGAGTGGACGTAAATGAGAGCTAGGGCCAATATTTTATGTGGATTTTATTGAGGAAAAAAACTTCTTTTTTTTTTGGCTAAACTATATAAAATAGTGTTTCAATAGATTTGTTTATAGTTTAGTTTACTACACACAATATAAATTGTTCTTGATTATTTGTCATAACCAAAATCAAATCTTTATATTTTATGGTGATGCGACACAAGAACCGTACCTTCTAGGTGTATTTTTCTCTCTAAAAATCCAATTATTATAAATATTCATACTATCAATACACCCAAAGAAATGCGGGGAATCCAGTGATACCAAATTCAAGAGAATTATGAAACATTACCGATAGGCTATAGTGAACAATTAAAAACCAAACTCACCCAATTGACGAAGGAACAATTAAATATTATTGTACAGTCTGTCAAATATCACTACCGAAGCGTTACTTGAATATTATAAAGTCAATTAATATGCGATGCTCTTCTGCATTGACCCCAAGCTTCTTTTCGCAACATAAGACATCTTGAAAATGGTTTATCTTTCCTGATCCGACCTTAAACACATTACACATTCACAAACGACTTTACATCCAGCAAACTCACTAAAGGATGATAATATAATATTAAGGCTACTTTCCAGCCTTGATTTACTCTATCTTCCACTAACCTTGCTAATGTCCTATTTCCTAATCAATTAGTATCACGATTAATATTCAGAAAATAAAACATTTCACTCAAATAGTATAAGATAACGTCATATCGCACGGGATCATGGAACAACCATGTGTTAGTATGTTTATGTTGAACTTAAGATTTTATTGAGTTTTTTAAAAGATGTGACAGATGTGTAAAGATATATCGTTGATGATTATTAAATTACACTCATTACAAATATAAAATGCTATTTAAAAATGTTTTTGTATTTTATAAAATGTTTAGCTATGATGTTTTGACTGTAATTTGTCATTTCAATTACCACAAATGTAAATGTGTAAATAAAAAGTATATATTTGTATCTATAATAAATAAATATAGGTTACAAATATTAAGCATAAAAACTGTGTTTTAATATCAGCTCCCCAAGAAATCACTTGATATTTTATTTTAAATATTAATTTACTATCAGATAAACTCTAGCATTTGTACTCTGACTTATGAGAGCTTTTTCTCGTGTTTTTAGAACATGTTAACTATAAACACAATTTGTAATATATTTGTGTTGGGCATCAACTTAGCATTATTGACATGTTTTATTTATATTTGTGAATGTATTTCTTTTTTTATTCTACGAGGACTCCAATTTGACGGGAGATTTTAAAGATACCATCAAAAATGAAGCAAAAAGTTTTCAAACCTCAGACGTGGAAATGAAATCTCCGTGGGATGGCTTTCTTCCAATAAAAGAACAAATTAAGGTAGTTACTCTCTATACATTAAGTTTTTAAAATTTAAATTCTCGTTAAAAAAACTAACCCTTTAAATTGGACTAGGAAATAAAAAATAATAATTAGAGCTGGAAAAATGTTTTTAAAATATTTAAATACATATGGAATTTAATTAGTTACACTGGAAATATATAGCATTGTTTTGTAAACTTATATTTTATTTTTAAAATTCTTCAAGTTTTTTTAGGATATTGAAATAATATATTTTGAAGGATTTTTTAACTGAAAATTTCAAAATGAAAACCAAGAAATGTCAGTGTGTTAGCTTTTCCGAAGAAGAATTAGATTATATTTAAGTGAGTTTATTATTAGATATGTGTTTATCTGCGTGCTTATTTCCTTAGTTCTTTCTTTTAATTCTCTGCAAAGGTACATTTTTTTAAACTTGTATTGTCCAAAACTCACAAATATAAAATTATTTTTAATGTATTTTTTGTTGTTGTTGAAATTCACTTTCTCCTGTTCTCCTTTTTTTTTTATTCCAAAAACTCTCTATCTTGCTAATTCATCAGGTACCTTACCTACCCTGTTCGTTACAAACTTATAATTCTATCTATTCAGGGTTTAATAATTATCTCGAGTAGAATTTTTTTTTCTGTATTTTCACTGTACAGTTTTAAAAATATTTCCAGGGGTAAAAACCCAGGGAAAGTTAAATCTTGTGTTAGGGGTGTACATCAAACAGGATCACACGGATCTATTCAATACCTTGGATCACCATAGATATGGTGGTACTATTTCATACGGTTAAAAACCTTGGAAAACTTGTTGTCTTCTTTCATTATTGCAGGTACAACGTTTTATTAGAATTATGATTATACTGAAATGTTTTCCTCAATAGAATTAGTTCTATTTATTTAGGAGGCCAAATACCAAACTACTTTACTTAACCCTGTATAATAGTTTTACATTTCAGTAACTTGCAGTATACACACACACATTGAATGTAATATTTACTTCCTACTGACTCAATCATTTTATATAATATATATACGGCCCATTTTGTTTGTCTTTAATGAGAAATATTTATTTGTGCTGTATCTGTAGGACGAGTCTGACACCTCAAATTCTGTTGATGAAATTGTGAAGACTGAATTCAAGTTATATGATTCCTCTTTCGGAATTATGGACTCCAACATAGACCACTTTACCCCCGTGGACGAATCTGAGGTATTCAGCTATAATTTTATATTTGTTTTATAGTATTCCATCTTAATACTCGTTTGGTCTTTACACTTGTGTACTAATTACACTAATGACTTTAGGATTAGGAAGGTTATATATAAAGAAAGCGTACCTGCATTGGCGTGGAGAACCATCTCGGTAAAACCACTTTCAGTACGCCCGAGACTTGTATTCGAACGTCGATCTCCCTGTCATACGTAGTCTAGTCTACTTCAAGAGTTTTATTTTATAAGTTCAATCAAATAATGTCTCACAATTACAATTTAAGTTTTTAATACATAACTTTATAATTTTAATATCATTGTTACATAGTAATTATTTATAAGTTAACAATCAAAATATCTGATCTCCTTGAGCGGAGCTTTAGGTGGAGATCTGACAAAATTAATTTGACAATTTGATTTAATGGCGGACGGTAATAGCACATTGAAACAGATACAATACAAGCAAAACTAGATAAAATATATAAGAGTATAACTACTTCTGGTATCACACCTATTCATTTTATAGTTCTGTTTTAGTAAATTATTGAAATCTCATATAAGGTTATATAAAAACTGTGTAAGGTCACTGGTTTTATCTGTGTGCCCGGTAGCCAACCATGCTACAGCATTACCGGGGCACCGTAGGGACTTACATGGTTAGGATAGACCACGAGCGGTAGGGGTTGGGGATGAGACTTGCGAGTTTGGGTGACCCATCAAATCACATTTTATATCGTCAGTCGTGCTAGATACCGCCACATATGGTTTAGCATAGCTTCCAACATTCAACAACCGTGAGTTATTCTCACACACAAACTTGCTGATCTAGAGTTTCACCAGCCAGGAAGGTCTATCGGTCGCACTGTGCTCGCTCGTCAACAGGATGCAAGCTATATGAGCTATATGCTATTCTCAACAGGAAGGCAACCCAATACTCTTGACTTCCAAGGAAATGTACAAGCGTGTGTTAACCTCCTGCCAGAATAAACCTTAAATCAATTATGCTCTTTTAAATCCTTATTTATAATTTCTATTTTAAGAAGACCGTTTTATTAGGTAATGAAATTTTATTTCATATTAAAGTTAATAAAGTGGTAATTGTACCTTTAAATACAAGGTAATTAATGATCACACACACACACACACACTAAGTGTAAATTAATGAGCGTACGTAATTACCCGTTTAAATATTTGCTGTGGTATCACTCCGAAGCATTGGTACGTTAAACCTAAGGTCAAACAGTTCTAGGTTGTCTACAGGTCTCATTTGTCAACTGGTTTAAAATATAGTGAGCTAACGCGCTAGTTTCGTGTTCAGCTAAACTTACGTGTACAAAGGAAATTGAGGTTAATATTTTGGTGGGTGAACTGGGACGGTTTTTCCTAGATGGTTTTCCACTTTCCCTCGATACATATGTTGGTTCACTTCCTCTAAAATCAACTTTCCCGGTTCCTAGCCCATAAGCGTAGTTAGTACTTGAGCGCATAGCCCGAATGGTTATCAATATGTGGTGCTATAATTTAATTTAACATATATATATTGTTAATATTTAAATCGTAATTTAATTATTTGCACTAATTTTTCTTGCAGATTAAACTGGAACAAGATCAATCTACTTTGTCAAGTGAAATATTACAGTCAAACACACTTACACAAACAAGCTCTGATTATAATGTGAGTATTGGATGTGTTAATGAGAATAAATATTTACCTTTTAATGCTCTACACAAGAGAGCAGAGCAAAGGAACCTTTTACTAAAAAGATTATGTTATGAATTAAAAGAAAATATTACAATCGAATATAAAACTACTTTTTTAAATTCCGATCAAACAATATATGGTCAAGAACATCAAGGAGTGTTTAATGAAAGTGTATATAAAACACAAGCTTGCTTAGATAATCAGTTAACACATGAGGAATTTAAAGATAATATAGAAATAACTAAGATATCAAGCACACATCCTAGACTAGAAGGGGTTCCTGTATCAATTGAAGCAACCAAGACAAAATGTAATTTGGAAATGTATACTAAGAAAGCAGGACATTTTTATGTAAATATAGGTGGAAGGAAATGTAATACAGAAAATTGTACTAAGTCAGCTCTGGTAGGAGGACATTGTAAACCACATGGAGGGGGAAGGTACTGTAAAACTGAAAATTGTTCTAAGAATGCTCTGAAAGGAGGATATTGTTTTAAACATGGAGGGGGATTGAAATGTATAACTGAAAATTGTACTAAGAAGGCTCTTGAAAGAGGACATTGTATGGCACATGGAGGTGGAAGGAAATGTAAAACGTTAAATTGTCATAAAATAGCTCAGAAAGCAGGACTTTGTAATGCGCATGGAGGTAGAAAGAATTGTAAAACTGAAAATTGTAGTAAAAAAGCTCTGAAAGGAGGACATTGTAAACAACATGGAGGGGGAAGGTACTGTAAAACTGAAAATTGTTCTAAGAATGCTCTGAAAGGAGGATATTGTTTTAAACATGGAGGGGGATTGAAATGTATAACTGAAAATTGTACTAAGAAGGCTCTTGAAAGAGGACATTGTATGGCACATGGAGGTGGAAGGAAATGTAAAACGTTAAATTGTCATAAAATAGCTCAGAAAGCAGGACTTTGTAATGCGCATGGAGGTAGAAAGAATTGTAAAACTGAAAATTGTAGTAAAAAAGCTCTGAAAGGAGGAAATTGTCTTGAACATGGAGTAGGAGAAAAGTGTAACACTGAAAATTGTACAAGGAAGGCTACGGTAGGAAGACATTGTTGTAAACATGGGGCTAGAAGGATATGTAAATTTGAAAATTGTACTAAGTTGTCACGGAAAGGAGGACTTTGTACAGCACACGGAGGGGGAGATAAATGTAAAACTGATAATTGTACTAAGATGGCAAAGTTAGGAGGTCATTGCTTTACGCATGGAGGGGGGAAAAAGTGTAAATCTGAAAATTGTACTAAGAAAGTTCAGTTAGGAGGCCTTTGTAAAACGCATGGAAGGGGTAGAGAATGTAAAACTTTAAATTGTAATAAGAAGGCTTTGGAAGGAGGTTATTGTTTTGGTCATGGAGGTGGAAAGAGATGTAAAATTGAAAATTGTACTAAGATGGTTCAGAAAGCAGGACTGTGTAATGCACATGGAGGTGTAACAAAATGTAAAACTGAAAATTGTAGTAAGTATGCTCTGAAAGGAGGAAATTGTTTTGAACATGGAGGCGGAAAGAAATGTAAAACTGGAATTTGTACAAAGAAGGCAATTTCTGTAGGACTTTGTATTGCACATAGAAAGGGAAAAATATGTACAATTTAGAATTGTAATAGGTACCAAAAAACTACTAAAGAAAGTTTTAGAGGGTTAGGATGACAATTTCTTAAAGAAGTAAGAAAATATAGCTCGTTAATTATTATGAAGCTTGCTAACTCAAAAGGAATTTTTTTTAAATATGAGGATGATCTAAATGTGAAAAATTCTTAATAAATATCCTTGTTAGGTATTTGTGTTGTAAACTTTTTCTAAACAAAGGAATCAGAATGACTATTTTATAATATAGACGAAATTTAACTACAATTTGTAGAGGCGAGGGGGAAATAAATGAGTAAAACCATCCTTTCTACACACAACTTGAATACAAACCTCAATCTCGCCATCAGAATTATGGCTTGTGCCATAGATCCACCGGTACATTTATTAAGTTGTATAAAGCTTCATATTAAAGTAGGATATAATACTGCACTATAGTTGCTGATAAATATATTGTGCTTCATATACCCGTCCATTATCGTACAACACATTTGGAAAATATACTCAATATTTTATCACCTTGTCTTAATAAATTTTTACTATACGCTAATGTGTGTTAAAGATTAGTGTGATTGAATTTAGTTTGTAGACTGGAAAATAATTAACTGATATACCTACATCATAATACAATGAATAGAAATAAAAATCTATATGCTATTTTCTTTATAAATTACAATTTCTAGTGAAAATTATAGAATTTAAATACCCTCGATAAACAGATTGCTTTTCTTTGATATAAAATTCAAAAGATTAAAATTATTGTAATGATAAATGTAGAATTAAATCTAAACGGGTTCGTCTCGACTGGACACGGAGTTATAGACCTACTAGTACTGACAAAATTGTAAGTAGCAACGCCAGAGAGGAAAACGCCCTATCAACATCAATCCGTACATGCTCTCTGTGATCTGAGTGCAACATGGGGGAGACTTGAGATATTTCTCTCGTGAAGAACAGAACCTCAGAATGAAGATGAGTTTGATACGTGTGGACAATCAGGAATTAAAACTGATGGAAGATATCAAGTCTTAGGCCTTTGGGGGAGTGGAAGTAAATGAGGGCTATGGCCAGTATTATTATAGATTTAATAAAAAAAACTGTTTTTGGCTAAAATAATTAAAATAGTGTTTCAGTAGATTTGTTTGTAGTTTACTTTTCTATACACAATATAAAATGTTCTTTAATATTTGTCATAAGCCAAAAGTAAATAATTCGAAAATTTTGTATGGACGCAACCCAAGAACAGTAACTTTTAGGCATTTTTTTCCCTCAATAAAATCATAAAAATCCCTACTATCAATTTACCCACGAAAAAAAATGCGTGGACTACAGTGATACCCAATTCAAGTGTATTACGAAACTTTGCTTAGTGAAAAATTAAAAACCAAAAATCACCCAATTGATGAAGGAAAAATTTAATGTTATTGAAAAATCGGTCAAGCATTACTTGAATATCATAAAGACAATTAATACGCAATGATCTTTATCGACCACAATAATCTGATTTTTACAACAAATAAAAAAATCTTTAAAATGGTTTATCTTTTCTGATCCGACCTTAAACATTCCTGCACCTTCACTAACGAATTTATAACCTTCAAATTCACTAAAGGACCCATTAACACTCCCGGAAATCAATCAACGGAAAGTTAAATATTAAAAATAAAATATAAATTTGTGCTAAAAAATGTTAAATACAAAATTAAGGCTCCTTTCACAGTTAGGTTTTCTTAACCATCCACTAACTTCTCTACTTTCCCATTTCCTAATAAATTAGTATCTCAATTAATATTCAGAAATTTAACAATTTCACTTGCATAGTATAAATAACGTCATATCACGCTATATTGTGCTATTTTCTTCGAGCTTACATTGGTAGAATTTCAAAATACAAATATTCACGTTTCTTATATTAGATAATCATATATTTCTACATAAACATTTAAACTACATGATGTTAAAAAGATTCCTACCGACTAATTGCGTGTCTTTATGGACTCGGATGTAATGTTGAGACATGTGGTTTGCAGATAAGTATGTAGACCAAGATTTACATGTTAAGTCTGCCAAGTCAACAAAACTTTGTACCTCATGTAGTATTTTATGTTAAACGTGTATAATAAATGTTACCTATATTATTATTATTATTATTATTATTAGCACCACGTCTTACTACCCGTTCGGGTTATACGCACTTACACTAATGTGTAATGGTAGGGTGATTGTGTGATGAAATGAAGGACCTACAGTTTAACGTGGAATCCGAACCATGGTGGAGGCCTGGCATTCCCCACATTCACAAGTTATCTTGTCAGAGGTGAAGGAAGGGTTTGGTAATCAGATAAATCTTTGCCGGAGCCGAGGAATGTTACCTATAGACAAAATCTTTTATTTCCTTATAAATAAGTCGATTAGAAGCATTTTCAGGTTCTGCTAGAGTATGAGTGGTTAGTATATTAAATTAAATTATCCGCATGTTAATCGAACGTTTAACAAGTCTTTCACATGTTCCAAATGCTTATTAAGTTAACCATTTACGTATCAACCGCATATCAAATGATTCTATTTTTGTAAAGGTTTTAGAAGCAATGCCTTGTCGTGTAGTGTAGAGAACAACCTTTCTGTGGTAATTCATGGAGTTGTTACCGCAACCCAATGTTTCGTGGATAAAAATATTTGTACGAAGGTTAGTATTAGAAAGGTGTTTATCTGCTTGCTTATATCCTTAGTTATTTTTATCCTATGCAAAGATAAACTTTTAAAACTTGCACTGTACCAAACTCACAAATATATAAGTATTTTTAAAGTTTGCTGTTATTGTTGTTAAACTCTCTATTTTTCCTGTTTTCTCTTCCCCGCTCCCCTCTTTTTACACCCAAAATTCCCTTTTGTGACTTCGTTATAACATGACATATAAGAAGTTGTATCACTCACCAAGCCAGCCCCAGATGACTCGTTCTGACTCGTCTACAATAAACCTGAGATGCAATCCTCTACAAAATCCACATTCAGCTGAGTCGGAGTTTGAGGCTCGCTGCTGGCCGTGTTGG
>CABEEJ010005799.1:20798-46155 GCA_901482245.1 Timema douglasi | reverse complement strand
ATTTTTGTTTATGTAGTTTACTTCCTCTCCCTTTATTACCTTCTCATGGTCGGGGTGATAACAAGACGTAGAGAGGGTGTAACATACTGTTTCCGTTCCGTCCCTCTCTCCTGTAGAGTGTATGTTTTTTACAGTCCTGGCGACCCATCATGTGCAACGGGGTGGGTTTTTCATATACTTTTTCCACCCCTAACCTACAGGCGGTACATTTAAGCCCGCCAGGGCGCCATATTATGTCATTGTGAAATTATGTTTTATGTTCAATGTCGTGTCTGTTCTCGAGAGCCCTCCGGGGCTGGTGTCAACTGTTTGTCCATTTATGTTTAAGGTGATTAGTTGGTTACTTCACCTGATATTTATATGTAATTTAGTAGACGTTTAAGTAATCACAGAATTAATATCTAAAGACTTTTGATTGATATCGTGGCCTGTGATATGTTATACATTTACACAAGTTTATAAAAATTAGCTATCCCCTCAGAGATAACAAACACACACAGGCCAGATGAAACCGGAAGAATTTTATTTACAGTTTTACTTCCTAAAGACAATGGAATCCATATTTTGCTTATATATTTTGATAAAGTTCTTCTGTAACCGGGTATCATATATGGTAGCTGCGGTAACTCTCGTCTGCCTTTTTATTCGCGAGAGAAAATTGCTCCCGATATCTAGATTCCTTTTCCATATTTTATAATACTTCAAAATTTGTCGCTCCTAATCCATCTATTTAAATTTCAGCTCTAAAATCATATGATGAAAGATTCTTGGTTGGTGGCACATTATGGCTGGTTCCTGGAAATAAAAACAAAGTTTTAAATAGTATACAACTACAGCCTGATATTCACAGGAAGTTCATATTATATCTCTATAAGCCTAGATATCATTTAAACTATTTCAAACCTTGAAAACATTTAAGGAGTTTCAAACCTTGAAAACATTCAAGGGGTTTCAAACCTAGAAAACATTTAAGATATTTAAAGCCAAGAGAACATTTAGGTTGTTTCAAACCTAGATAATACTTAAGGGGTGTTTCAAGCCTAAAGAACATTTAAAGGGGGAGGGGGTGGTCAAGAACTATTTTTATCGTTCATTACCGTATTGGCCTGAAAATAGGCCGCACCCTAAATTTTCGACAACTTTTAGAGAAAAAGCAATATTCCCACTTAAATATGATCAGTGTATTAAATCATTTGAAAATAGAAATTGTTTAATGGTAGGTGCTTACACTTAAAATTAGGTTCCTTAAAGTCTGTTCAGCGTAGGAATTGTTTTCTGAAAGGCCTTTTTCCCTACCAGAAATATGTTATATAGTAGGATATAAGTAGGAAAAAAGACCTTTCAGAGAGTAATTTCTACCGTGAATGGAGTATAAATAAAATCAGTTTCATAGAAAAAACTCACAATATTTACACTTAAAATGATATCACTTGGAAATAAAATTAAGTTATTCATACTCAAAATTAAATCGCTTGAAAAAAAAAGGTAAGTTGTTCACACTTAATTATTGGGCTGAACTATTCCACATCCACAATAACCTACACGTCCATTACCACCACAAGAAAAACAAATATAGCCAATAGAAAATTATTTCAGAACATAATTATAGAGGACGGTATTTGTGTTTAAAAGTTAAAACGAGGTTGTAAAAGTATAATTTAATTTCTCTATCAAACCAAAAAAAGTGTGCATAGGCCTGGACCCTACAGATCTGAGCAATTTGACCAAAGCTTGAGGAAGTACGGGATTTTTTTTCTGGAAAATCCTCCTTTACACGTTTTTTTAATGTGCTAAATTGACCAAACCAGAATTTGTGTCAAGAGCACAGAGCGGGGCCCTGAAAGGAAAGTCAATTTTCTATCCAACCATATAAGTGTTCATAGGCCTTAGACCCTACAGATCTGAGCAATTTGACCAGAGCTTGAGGAAGTACAGGATTTTTTTTTTTCTGGAAAATACTCCTTTACATGTTTTTTTAATGCGCTACAGCTTTTCAAAAACAGAATTTATGTCAAGAGCACAGAACGGGGCTCTGATAGCAAATTCAATTCTCTATCAAACAATATAAGTGTGCATAGGCCTAGACCCTACAGATCTGAGCAATTTGACCAAAACTTGAGGAATTATGGGCTTTTTTCCCGCAAAATCCTCCTTTACACGTTTTTTTACGGCGCTAAAGCTTCCAAAACAAATTTTGTGTCAAGAGCACAGAACCGGGGCCTGATAGGAAATTCAATTCTCTATCCAACCATATTGTTCCCACCACCTATTACTATCCAATTAGGTTATATTATTTACAAGTTGGGCTAATCGGCTAGGGATGAGGTTTTTGTAGTTAGGAGGCAGTGCACCAGCATTTGCGTAGAGAGAGAGAGAGAGAGAGAGAGTAAGAAACGATTTAGGGAAAATCATCCTCAGTATACCCCACCTGGTTCAGACCCTGATATCCCCGTTCGCGGCAGACTAATCGAACACGAGATTAGCGCGTTATACCATGCCGACACCGAGGCGGGTAAAACATTATTATTATTATAAAGTATTGATTATTAAGGTGGATATAAAAGACGCATGTTAAGTCAAAATGGTCTTAAATCCGTTTTATTACTCCCCCAAGATCAATACTTGTGCAAAATGATTTGTTTCAAACTAAATTTGATAATTATTTGTATTACTATTTTATGTTTTTCTAAAATTTAGTGGAATGGTTTTTGTTAACTTATATTTAAAAGATTTTTCTTAATACTGGAAGAATATTCCATTTTTTGTAACATTAGCGATACTAACTAATGCTAATAAACCAATACATATAGACATCCTGCAATATCAAAGATTACAAAACTTACCATGTCTAAAATATATTCTTTACTCACTCATTTTATCTTCTGGCTTAGTGTTAACAACATGGTGGTGTATTGTTAATATGAAGATCTCCCATCCCTTTAGTCATCAACTAGACTTACAGTAGCCCCGTGGCTTCTTTGGTGCTGATTGAAAGTTCACAGCTTGACAGTTCACAGCTGACTTCTTGCAGTCAACATTTAGGAATATACCTAAATTTTGACTGTCAGAAGTGACAGCTGCTAAACACATGTTTTTGCAGATCATATGTTTCGGCGTGCTAGCACTCAGCTAACATGGTTGACTATTATATCCAACACATACACGAGAAGTCCTAGTCTGACTTTGACATAATCACTCTAGGATGGCAATATATAAACGCTATATATTTTATTTAAATATTCAAAATTTAAACGACTTTTAAAGGGTTTTTGTGTTTGATACACTTTAATTATGTGATTATAGTTGTTCAGTGTAGGTGTCAGTAATTTTTCACTAGAGGATTTATTTTTGAAAGTAAATTTGTTTTATGGAACACTTAATGTTTCCTTTTTGCCACTTGGGCGCTAGTCTCTTTGTAATTTTTAGAGAGGTTAATAGATAGCCACTATATGATTATTTTTGTAGCTTGAAATATTTAGTGTATATGTAAATTGTTATTGCACTTATGGTTACCAATAATTGTTTGAACTTTGAAATTTTATAATGTTTCTTTTATAGGTAATATTTTGTTGACGTATTTTCTTTGAAGAAATTATAAAAGTAATTCTTTTTTGTTGGTTTATAAGTGGTAACTTTAACATTTTACTGATTTGTTTATTGAGAAATTACCAGTATTCTATTGTAATATTATTTTATTTTCTATTATAATGTTAAATTTTAACAAGTCAGAATCTTCTTGATTAATTAAAGTTGGTGTAAGTAATAGTCCCACAGAAGTTTGAGTTGTCGGGAAGCCAAACCTTTGTGTAATTTATTTTTATCAGAATTGATATTTAAATTTATTAATTTAGTCTTGTCGGTGACTTGGCAGTCTAGGAGTAAAGTGTCAGACTTCTATGCTGGCGGCCGGGGTTCAATCCTCGGTCATGGCAAAGATTTATCTGATTACCAAACCCTTCCTTCACCTCTGACAAGACATCTTGTGAATGTGGGGAATGCCAGGCCTCCACCNGGCAAAGATTTATCTGATTACCAAACCCTTCCTTCACCTCTGACAAGACATCTTGTGAATGTGGGGAATGCCAGGCCTCCACCGTGGTTCGGATTCCACGTTAAACTGTAGGTCCTCCATTTCATCTCACAATCACCCTACCATTACACATTAGCGTAAGTGCGTATAACCCGAACGGGTAGTAAGACGCGGTGCTAATAATAATAATAATAGTCTTAAAATTTAAATTTGTTTAGTCGGAATTCACAATGGTGATTCAGGCGTTTTGGTAATCGTTTAAAACAGGCTCTTTAAGCTCTTTATTATTATAGTAGGGATTAAAAGGTTTGATGGAATAAGCTATGTTTAATCGGAATTCACATGGTGATTCAGAAGTTTTGTTAATCATTTAAAAGAGGCTCTTTAAGCTCTTTATTATCCTATTAACGATTTTTGATTATTATTGGGTCTCTTCCAGACTAAGTCCTATAAATAATTAATTTACTTTGAGATTGTGAAATATATTCTCAAATGTACTGTGCAAGTGCAGTCGCTGCCATATTTATATGTTTTTAAACAATTCAAATATTTACTTAAACTTGCAAATATTCCTTATATTTTTTAAATTCCTTATAGATTTTGTCCACCCTCTTCCTAGAAGTTAAATATGGAGGTGGAGAACAGTACATTTTCAGAACAATTCTGTTGTTCCAAGTTAGTAGGTTGAGCTACTAATTAACACAAAGGATACATTAAATGTAGTTAGGTATTTAAAATTGTAAACTCATAAATGATATTTAAACAAAATTTCAAGGCTTATCATCGAACGTTTTAATTGTCATGAAATGAAATTACAAAATGTATTTCAACTTAACTGTATATACAAAAATGTTAGGAAAATAAATTGTAGCAATTTATTGACGAATGAATATATAATTTTCAGCAAATAACTGATAAAGAGCTCATTAATCTAAACTTAGGTATAACAAAACATTGGAAGCAACCAAAATCAATTTTAAATATAAACAAAAGGATGTAATAATAAAAATCCAAATGATATAGTCACTCAAGGTTAGTATATAATACTTTTAAGATCAATGAAAACATATTTAAAATTTAGGGAAATACAGAAATGTAAGACAATTATTTATATAGTGGATAAATAAATAGACATATGAGTATTTTTTTGTTTTAATTATTATTGATGTGTATGCATTTAATTGGTTCTTAATTAAAAACATAAAAATAGATATCTACAATGAAATATTTGATAATACTATTTTATTCTTAAATTATAAATGAGAGCAATTTTTAATACCATATTTACCTGGCTGTAGGATGAGATGTGTGTCCCTTTATAAACATACATGAAATTGCTTATTTAAAACATCTGACAGGATATGGTTATAAAAATGATGGTTAAAAAATATTTGCTTTGACATCGCAGAGTAATATTATACCCTATTTACAAATCTTAACAGAGTATCTGGTCCATTGTATCAAGTTCTACAGTAAGAATTTTAAAGCTAGAAATAAATTTTAATACAAGATTGGTAAATTCTTTTTTGGAAGATTGTAAGATCGTTGAGGAATACATGATCAAAATAAATCTGTAAATCTAAAATATATCAATTATAAATCTATTAAATTCAAATTGAATATACAATTATTGTAATAAATCTTTATTTTCTTAAAAATGGACATTTGGAGTACCTTTTACAAAATACAAACATTTTTTGTGGTCAACAACAATAAAATTTTACTCTATTATTATTATATATTATTATATATTATGGGTATTTATAATATCCATAAGAATTTCTAGCTGTGAGATATTTCTGGTGTCCATTTGTAAGAAAATTGTGGTATACAAAAATATGTGATAGTGTACATCCATTTTCAAGTATGCATATGCCTAAATACAAATTTATTAATTCTATTACTAAATGAAAGTTACCAAACTAGTATTTTTAAAACTATTATTTCCACTGGCATGGATCACAATGTCATTGCTATTTGCAACTTATCTAATTTAATTTTGGAACAAAGGGAAAAACATCAACTATGCTCAAGAATACAAATTTACCACTTAGTTAAAGATAGGTGGCAAATTTATTTGCATAATGATTAATTTTTAGCCTTACCAGGAATCAAAACCAAGATCCTTGAATAAGTAGGCAGGAACACACATTATTGGAGATCTTGAATCAAGTAAATGGTTAAACCAAGGAATTGGAAAGAACACAAATACATATTCTCGCACCTCTCGAGACTAAAAATGTTTCACCCCTACATTATATAATTCTAATAATGAGGAAACTGTGTTAAGGGATGTAGCTCAACTTGAAGCTTTTTTGTCAAAACATTACAAGTTCCAGTGCATATTGAAGGTGGGGTAAACTTCTTAAATAGAAATTTACTTCAGTTTCACTAATTTGAATATAATTATATCAATAAAGAGTGTGATAATAAAGTAGATCTGATCAATTTTATAATTTTATTCTTGATTAAATAAAATCTAAGTTTTGACTTTACTAACAGTTTAAATATAATCTCGAAGTTCAAGGCTTAAGATATTTAAAACTAAATATACACATGGAAAAATAAACTAAGGTAATTAGAAAATGTTAAGTTAAAAATTAACTGTGCCCCATACTAAGAAACACTGCTTATTGTTTTAAAAACAATGCAAGCTTGTATTTAGAAAATATAGTTTTCATATGACCACCTTCAACCCATAAATATGCAAAGGCGCAAGCTAACATCAAAATTAAAAATTCATGAGCTATATTTTTGTAAAGGTAGGATGGACATTATGAAATTTAAAGTAAGGCGGATATCAAAGGTATTTACTATCCCGTCTACAACATTGTGGGAGGGTATCAGAAAATGTTAAACTAGAATTGCATTATAAATGGAACACCTCACTATAGCCAAACAACATTTATTGGAATTTTAAAGGTAGTTTAAGTATGCTTACTAACATTTTAAAGGGGGTTTCAGTATTTTTAAACACTTATTTTAAACCACACACAAGGGGTACCAAAGCATGCTTAGCAAACAAAAACTTCTGAATTGATACAAGTTTTATGTATATGGTCAAATATACAAAACTGTGCTTTGTATATAATATAGTCTTAAAATGTATAAATACATCTTAGAGGGCTTAGATCATTACTATGTAGAACTGTATAATTTTCAGAGCACAGTATATTTGATTCAAAATGTGTATAAAATGTTTGATGATAATATTAGTCAAATCATATACACAGTAAAGTTAAAAGTAGTTTTACCCAAGTCAAATATGTTATAAATGAAATAACTCATTAATAATAATAATAATAATAATAATACACGTCTGGACTGCATTGTTTGTAGCCCAGTTTGTGGAAAGATTAGCCAGTACTAATGTACTGTTGCCTAAGAGACGCCCAAATGTACATCCTTTAACTGGAGGCTCTTCCCATGTCCTGATGAGATGAGGTTGAGGTGGTGGTGATAGTGAGTATGAGGGTATGGAGCCACTAGAAACACTTAAACCTAACTTAAGCCTAACTAACCAAACCCTGGTTACCCTTGGGGTAATTTCCTTATCGGAAAAAAATACTCATAGTTCCAGCCGGGAATCAAAACCGGAACTCCTAAGATTATTGCCAGGTGCACTGACCACACCACCACAGGGCCGGATAAATAGCTCATAGCACTCGGGACATGCAACAATCAACTTTAAATTTGTCACTTACAAATAATTTTCCATAACATACACACACACATATATATATGTTTGTGAGCTGTCATTTTTATTTTGGTATTAATTTATGAATACACAATGCACACACACACTTTCTCTCTCTCTTGATTTGTATATAACTTTTATGACTATGTTAGTACGATATTAAAGAATATACATAAAGTTTGGTCAAATATTTTCTGGACATTCTGTGAGAGAACAACTCTAGTACTGGCACAAATTTTAACTATACTAACTATGTAGATAGACTATAGTTTGCCAAAGAATTTTCAGCTTTGCTTGGATTAATGTTGAACAATACGATTGATGCTTAATTTATTATTAAGTACAACTGTGTGGTATACTATTTAAGATTTAGCCACAAAGGACAGGTGTCAAATAACATCATGTTTGCATCAATTTTTGTTATAAATCGGAAAAAATTATATGTAAAACATAAAAATTAAAATTAAGTAGCTTTTGAAAAGCAGATAATTGGATGAATACAAGTTTAAAACAGTAAAATGGATCAATCTAAAGAACTTGTTTATGAAAAAATTAAAAAAATCACCTTCTATGAAATATCTAACTTGTTAAGAATTTCATTTGGGCTGGTTTCTAGCATTTTAAAAGATAATCTGAATATGTATTGAATTGCCATCAAATTTCTGCTCTACGTGCAGTGAGAATTGAGAGAAACCTTGAATTCCTTACAAAGACAATCACAGGAAACAGTCATTTCACTCAAAAAAGATAAATAAGTTCACTCAAATGTAACGAACATGCTCAATGTGTTGTTTCTTTTGACAGTCAAGAAGTTGTGAATTAAAAAATTATTTCACAAGGACTGTAAACTAACATTACTAAATTAACACCAACAAAAAAAACCTAAAAAGTGCAATTCAGGAGGTTGGATTCATTACCATGACAGCCCACACACCTACTCGGTATTTTGTCTTAGAGTGAATTTTTTACCTAAAACATGAATCTAGGTACACACTGAGTAAGTTAGATTTTAGAAAATGTTATGAATGCTGGTACAGTCCATTTGAAGGTTCTCCATAAAGTCATAAGGAGACTAATTTGAAGGGAACAACAAATATACATTATAAGACAAATATTGTTAAAGGGTAATAAATTCAGTCTAGTAACTATTGGATCACTGTTTGTGTTGGTAACTAGCACACTAGCAAAATGAAGCAAACATTTGCATCACATATGGTGCTAAGAATTGAAATAAAGGGGTTTTTTAATTTATAAGATTAGGTTGTGGTTTTATATTTATAAAATTTTGTCATGGAGTTAAACTTTCGCAAAAAAAAAATAATTGGAAAACCATTTTGAATCTTTGGTCATAAATTACCTAAGCTTGAGGATGAACTATTGCCCACAAAGTGTATCAAATGTGTAAACGTTTCAGATTTATATTCCAAATAAATCTAAGATAGCATCACCATTATCTACTAATGAAAAAAATTTACAATTGTCAGGTTTGAAGAGAATACTCTGATAGTTTGGTTTCTTTTAATATGAACTGTGCTGGCTATGAGTGACTTAATTAATTTAATACAAGGGAAAAATCGAATTAAATAGCTTAAGGGAGATACTGGACAATAGTTTGCCTCAAAAAGGCATGGAAAACTGCAATGAAAAAAATAATTCATTTTACTGTGTGAATTTTCACCCGGTTTTAAGGCCAAAGTTAGCACACAAGCATCAAAATAGACATATTGGCTGCCATTAGTTGGTATTTAAAAGACCCCCACATAGAGTCAAATCAACAAAATTGCTGTAAACAATATCGGGCTTGCCACTATTTTATTACTTAAAAATTCCCTGGGTTTAACAGGTTTATCAGGAGTAATTTCATTAATCCAAACACTTCGATTGAAACATAAAGCAGTGATATTTTCTTTTTCATAAAAGTTAATAGCATGAAGTCATGTTAAGTGTTTTAAAACAAAGATTATTTTAGCATGATGGGGAAATATATGCAGTAGCTGTGTAGCTCAATGTTTCAGGTTGGGGGGAAGGAAGTTGTATGATAACACATGCATTTTGACTCAAAGTGCTCTCCAGTTTGTTTTTTCTACCAAATAAAGTCCTACAATTCAAGCTTTCAGTTAAATATACCAAATTTACAAATATTAAATTATTTTTATTAGTGTTTTCCCTCTTTCTTCCAGACACAAAAAATTTCCGGGTGCATGACACGCCTCAAAAACCAATAATTTGTGTCATATGGTTTTGGTGTGTTGAATAATATTTTATTAGATTAATGCGGCAAAAGGTTTTTTTCCCTTAATGTTTAAACAGTATACAAGAAATATATATATATTCAATTTTCAATATTACTACTGTACTAATTCAATGACATGAATTATCTCGTATAGGCTACTAAGTGCAGTAATATGAATTTATTTAATTTAACTATGAATATCTCACACATTTTTCTAATTACTTTTAAAAATAACACAATAGAATCTAATTATTTCTCCTAAATTTGACTAGCTCTTATTTAAGAGTTATGTCATTTAACTTTCTAAAAACAAATTTTTAGTTAAATTCAAGGATAAATTCAGAATCTGTTGAATTTCATCTTGTGCTCATCACATATTTTCCTTTTTCTAATTAAAAACTTTTTCCTTGCCTTAAAACAATTTTCACCAATTAAATAAGTTAAACACCTGAACCATCAAGAATGGTTGAAAACTATTTCAATGAAATTTATCAATATTTACACCACCTCTGGCCACAATAGCAATGTAGTCAATTGCGAGCTAGTTTAGTTAACAATGAAAGAACAATTTATTTTACAATTAACTTGGCATGGAGAAATAAATAAATACCCATTTATGTAACAAGCCCAGAATACGGGAAACGTGGTAACACCCCTTCGAGTCATATTAGAGCAATTTATATACTTTATGAAAATAAAATAGTATCACTGTGTGCTCATTTTATGCTAGTAGCTAGTGATGGGCAGAATCGGATGAATATAATCGATTCATTCGATTCTTTCAAAATCATTTGAATGAAAACAGTAGCTGACTTGACGTGAGCTGGACGATTCATTCTCTTACCACTCCCTTGATAGAAGTGCTGAGGAAAATCGACATTATGATTATGAATGTTTCCAGGCTATCTCTATATGGGTCTTCATTTCTATTAGGTTCATTTTCAATAAATAGTCCCCATTGCTACACAATAATTGACCTTACGCTTTTGAATGATTTTAAGGCTAATTTAATACAAAGTTAAAGTGGTTGTACAGTTTACAATCGAATAACAAACCAAAATAATTTGAATGAAAATTACTAAATGATTCGATTATTTTGCTACATTACTACATGGATTGTTCCTTTCCATTTCCTTTAAGTTTTACCTTCCTAACTAACTAGACGCATATAGTACGAATAGTTTGAGAGATAATTTTTTTAAACATTGACTTAAATTTATTAAGTAGATAAGTATATACTTTTTATATATTTAATAAAACATTGCCCAGCCGTAATATTAAGATCGTATTATAATTTTATTCACTGAAATAATTTTACATTCTTATAACACAAATATAATTATCCAGCAAACTTACGTTGTCGTTTGTCGAGTAGTAATTGTGTTATTGATTCTAAGAGAAGCTTTTAGGAGGCATATAATCGATTCAATTATTCAAATCGAAAGTATTTTATCACTTACCCGAGATATAAATAAGATTGTAAGCTTATATATTTTTGTTATGTTAAGGGAATATTAAAGGGTAATTTATTTTGACTATTTTAAACACAAAGGGAAATGTATGTTCTTTATTTAATTATTAATCATACGCAAAAGTATTTATATTAATTGCAAGCTACTTATGTGACTAATGCGTTCGCTCATTCACTGTATAGTACTTTGTTGTGACTGTACTTTGGTCTTTGACACTGGCACTAGGAACTAAATGCAGTAATAGAAAAATGTTGATAAGCTGCAAACGCAAAGGAATGCGTGTTGGGAGATCCGACAGCAGGGTGAAGATAATAGTAGGGCAAAGCAAAACCAGCAACTAGTAACTACTTTTAAAGGTAGTAAATATTTGATTATTACCGACTCTTTACTACTTCTCAAAATCATTCGAATGATTCTTTTGATGCATTCGATTATTTTTCAAAGAATCAAATGATTATTTCGATTCTTAAAATCATTTGATTATGCCCATCACTGCTAGTAACCTAATGTTGGTGAACAGTATGGATTGGATATGTCCAAAAGTGGTGCTACCGTATTCTGGACTTTACCACTTTTTTTTTAATGATTACCAATTCGACTTGTATTGACATAAATAAAAACACCACCTTCAGCTTAAGATATCTTTTTTGAGGAGAATAGCACCACTTTTCCCAAAAAAATAGCGTCACCTTTTGCATGCCTCTACTTAAAAGAGTTGATGCTAGATTATTTTTAAGACAAGTAGAAGTTGATATAGTTTAAGAGGAATCAATAGTTTTCAAAACTACAGGATTTGGTATGAAGAAAGAGAAGGACAAACACAATATGGCAATGAAAATTAATTAAAGAAAACTGTTCACACCTATCACATCTGCATTAGAAAAATGGTAAATTCAGAGTGAACCTATTTCCATTGTGAAAGCTAAATTAAATTTGCTTTCTTACTACTAGTTTTTGTGTCTTTGTTCATACATATTATAATGTATCGCAATTTGAAAAAGAGGTTTGTCTTTGGGGTAAGACTTATAAAAATAGTTCAGAAAAATGAGATGTGTGATATTCTTACTTCATAAGAAACATTTAAAGTTAAGAGCCTCAGTGGTCGTATGGTCTGAAACGCTATTCTCGCAATATACTAGATTGCTGATGAGAGGGAAATTGGAGTTAAATCTCAGGTGGAGTGAAGCGGTTTTTCCTATAAATGGTTTCCCACTCTCTCCACTAAAATATGGATACACTTCCTCTAAATTCAACTTTCCTCACTCCTAACCCAATAGCGTAATTATTATTTAAGCATTTTACCCAAATAAGAAGTAGGATGCAGTGCTAAAATAGAATTAAAGTAATTTTTTTTCTTAGAAACAAACTTTTTATATATTCAATCAATGTAGTGTAATTAGCCATTATATTTCAATTATGTTGACATAAGATGGATTTTTTTGTTGTTGTAATAATTTAATATAGAAGATTTTTCGGAGTGGGGTAGTTTTGCCTCTTGCACACGTGTCTATTTTTAAAACCAAAGCTTGGTCCATTTTATATGTAGAAGTGTCTGTCAAAAGGAAATGTATTCATTAATTTGGTTAGTGACGTTCAAAAGAGTTTTTATTTATGAAGATGTTTAAATACTATTGTTAATCCTGATGACTAATGGCAACTTTCATTGAACAAAATTAAACTGTTTCATAGATATATCAAAAAGAAATAAAACTGGTTAGTAAAGTTTTAAGCCACACTAAGATGTTTCAATGAGTTATTTTGGGTGGTTACTAAAGAAAATAATACTGAAAATAGATTTTAGTTATTTATTTAAAACAAATTTCAGAGGATATGTCAGTGCAAAACCACTTAGTCATTAATATTAAAACCAGCAACAGTTATAACTTACACTATAGTAATATATTCTCATAAATTATATTGTTTTTGCCAATATTTTGGCCACATATATGCCATCAAAATGTAAACACTTTAAGGATTGATTATTGCAAAGCAAATACAATAATAAAGGTATAGTAATGTTTGAGCATATTTTTAGTTAAGTGTATTCATAAATATTTTATTAGAAATTTTCAAAATCATATGTATGTATACATATTATATTTATAAATATAACTTTATGAAAATAATATAATATTTAAAACATTGTAGTAGGTTGCATGGAAAGGCATTATATATTATATTAAAAAGAAATATATAAATAGGCCTAGTGGATATATAAAATAAAATGATGTCTTCATTTCAAATAATTGGCAGTATGCATAGTAGTCATGAAGAAATATATAAGTAGGCCTAGTGGATATATAAAATAAAAAGATGTCTTCATTTTCATATAGTTGGCAGTATGCATAGTAGTCATGAAGAATTTGTCTGAAACAAGTGATTTCAAATTAATTATTAAAGGTCATAATACAGAAAAAAGTTTTAATATGACGAATCACAGGAAACAAAAACAGTGCTTTGGTATTTTACATCCATCATGCTGTTTATAGTGCTTCGGTGGCCAAATGGTCTAAGGTGTCAACCTTGCAGTAGATTGAACAGTCAATGTCAGAGATATCACGGTTTAGTTCCTTCATAAATCCACTTCGCTGGTCAAATGGTCTAAGGCAGGTGTGTCAGATTCGTTTGATCATAAGAGCCACATCGAAAATTTTAAATACATTTAAAAAAATGTAATATTGTCAACAACTTAATTAAAATTCATTCCAGATTAAAACATTAATATTACAAAAATAAAGGAATTAACCATTTTATAAAACCTTTTTTCAACAACTTAATTTAAAATAATTCCAGGGTACTGCCTCAATATTATATTAAGAAAAGAATTAACCCCTGTATAAAATACTAAGGTTACTAAGATTTAACCCAGCATTACCTATAATAGATATTAATATAATTGTATTATTAGTTTCTAGAATTATGAGTATGATTTAAAGAAAATTATTGCTTTCTATACTTTAAGACAATTAGGGTTAATGATGATTTACCAAAAATTTGAAACCTTTTATTTGCATTAATGGTAGTAATCGTTGAAAAATCTATGTCCGAACGAAAGCTCTTGTTTTTTGGTCTATTTAAAATTATAAAACAAGTGTTAACACCCTTATGTGCTGCCAAACACTGCACATATTAAGCATGTCGATTAAACCACGTTTGGGAATAGATTCATGACAAAGAAAGAGTATAAAATTGGTACACAAACCTCAAATTTCTCAAAATAATGTCAAATCCTCAAATATAATTTTCAAATCTTGTATTTCTATCATATTTACAAGAAGAGTCGCGTTTAATAGTTAAACAAAAGTTTCATGGGCCGCAAAAAAATCATGGATATGGACCACAAATTTGACATGCCTGGTCTAAGCCGTCACTCTCATAATATGCCGGCCTATGATAACATTGAGATTAGGGTTTTAATACCAGTCCAGTGTACTGAGTTTTTTTTTTCTTAAATGGATGAATGGTTTCCCGTTCTTCCTCCACACAAATGCAAATACACTTCCTATAAATTCAACTTTCCTCATCCCTAACTCATTACCATAATTAGTGCATATGCATATAACCTTAAAAGATAGTAAGACTCAGTAATCAAAGAAACTTTTTTGCAGAAGAGGTGAAGGGTGGGATGGATACTAGGTGGTCAGTGTGGTTGCATTGGATTCCCTACAGTGAATCTAAATAATTTTATGGGTGTGTTGTTAATGTTCAGGTCTAGATTAGCATATTTAAATAGGGCAGTTATATATGGAAAATGTTAAGTTCTAAAGTGAACTTTGAAGTCAAACTGCGTAGTCAAAAACTGAGTCTTACTAGACTTCCCATAAGTTTGGCCTTTCTTCTAAAGAAATAATTTTTAGGTAAAAAAGCACAATAAGATCATAAACATTCCCTGTCTCTTAGCATTGCTGATGAATCAGTGATTCAAATAACTACAAAAAAAATTGGTATACTGATTAGGATTACTGATAAATACAATTTAAATAAAAATTGTTCCAATCACTCCTATCAGGGTAAAAATTAAGGTGAGTAAAAATGTGTGTGCTTTAATATAAAGGGAAAAAATCCAAGATTTTTGAACAAAATCTTTTTAAAGTCAATGTGTTCACTTAACAAATATGGAAGTGTACAACCTGAACGAGTAGTAAGACGCGGTGCTTAAAAAAAACTATAGTTCTTGTATTAAAAAAGCAGGTTTAGTGATTCATTAATGCTTATTAATGCATAGCAAAAAAAAAATTATGTAAGATGTTTAATCGTAGTCTAGAATTTGAGAAACTCCAAATGTCTTGGTCCTTTTCTGTCAATTATCTGAAAACTTATTAAAACAGATTTAGAGGTTTTCTGGTAGATATTTGATTACATAAAACTCAAAGAACTCACCATAATCCTGAAACAAGTATTTTTAGATTCTGAAAGTTTTATATTTTTGGTCATTCAAATTTAATACATAAATGTGACTGAAATAGCGTTCTTTAGTGCTTGAATTTCTCATGTCTGCCCTAATTCAGGTGTGCAAAATTCTTAACAAAGTTTTATCTTTGTCATTAATTAATATTCACTTTGTCATGTTTTTGACCTCTTTTTTTAAATATTTTTTGAGTGCATTTTACATTTAACTTAAGGTAATGTTTTAACACAGGGTTAATTTATGGTTTATTCTAATGAATAGGGATGATGAAGTTAGTTTAGAAGAAAATCACTCATATTAAAATGGAGAAGGGATGGGATCACCACCCGGCTTAGATTTGAACCTTGATCACCCCATCACTGAGAATGCAAGCTATTGTTAACCTTATGCCTTAAACATTTTGAACACTGTTGCAGAACTATCCATAAAATAATACAAAAATCTGACAAATTATAAGACAAATTAAAGATATGCAAAGTTTTGGAAAGTATTATTAACTATCAGTTTAACCCTTGTATACGATATTTATCTATCATTTCCTTGTTTTTGCGACAGTCAAATTTCAGATAGGATGTGCAAGTTGTATCACTATGAAAAGAATAAATCAAAATCTTGTATAAATGTTGAACTTACTTTTTAAAATTACTTCTCCATTTAGGTTTCAGGGTCTTCGTCAGTTTCAGTCTTGGACTCTAAGGTTTCATCTTGGACAATAGAAGAAGTTTCTTCTATTCTATCAATTTCATTTTCAGCAGATGCCTAAAATACAATTATAAAGTTAGGTGATACAGACAGTATTAATAGTGATGTGTCACTAGAAAATGATAAACTTGTTCAATAGTGACCTTAGGTGGTGATAATTTTAATTTTAGCTTAATATAGTACATTATTTACACAAGTGCTTTTCTGTATAAAAATAATCCTGTCGAATAAGATGAACTAGAAAATAATAAAGGTAAAATGTTTCTTTGTTCAACACAGCTATTGTGTTTATGAATTGGTGGTTTAAATATAAGTAACTTTAGAGTGAAAAAGATATATCTAATTTAATGATGTTATGATGCAAATGCAGTAATTTGTTGTTGCAATGTTCATCACAGCTATTGTGTTTATGAATTGTTGGTTTAAATAAGTAACTTTAGAGTAAAATAGGTATCTCTATTCTAATGGTGTTATGATGCAAATGCAGTAATTTGTTTATGCAATTAAACATAATTGGTCCATATTTTTTTTAATGTTATAAATCAGTTGACCTTATTTTAATTTAATGTTTTGAAATTATAATCTAAATTAATGAAAAGCAGTCATATTATTTTACTAATGAATACAAAGTTTTTAATTCAAGTATAGTGAGATGAATTGCTACATAATACATTTAGTCATAGTTGAATTAATTTAGTGTTTAACTTATTTTTTGTTTAGTAACCCTCTCAATAGAAAATTGCAAACTTTTGGTTTGGTTTTTCTTAGTGCTTATGTGGTAGATTCATTCAACTTTACCCTTGTTTAGTATTGTGCATACTGCCGAGAAATATGTCATTAAGGTGTGTTTAAATTTCAAAAAGTGTAGCCCATATTAAGTACACCTTTCTACTATCCCAATTAATAGTGTTGATACTAAGCTCAAGGCTGTAAAGTGAATGATGTATGAATAAAACTCAACCCAAAGGTCGGTTGGATCCTCAACAGTTCCACCATCAGCTGTAAATCCTAGGCAGCAGTGAAGAGGCGTACCAGGAAAATGAGGAGTATGGTAGAAGAGGTGTGATAGGGAAATGAAGAGTGAGGTAGTTTCCCCTTGTTTTCCTCACTGAGCCAGAAGGTTCTGCTGCACATTAGTCTGCCAAGCTAAATGAAATGCATACAACCGACCCTTCAAACGACACTGTCACTCCATTCATCACAGGGACTGGGTGTATATTGAATGTTATCACTAGTACCATCCATCCCTCAGCCAATTTCATATTTGTCGAAGCCATAGGGGAGACTGGGACGGATCAATGAAATGAACAACTTGATCTAGCTTATACCAGAAGATATAGTGCATTGTACACACTATATCTGACCAGGATGATACACATGTGAATGTAGGACCTGCACTTATATACCAAGGTGATTAACTTAACATGTAGGAAGTGATTCTAGTAGTTTAGAAATTAAGTAGGTAAGTTATATATTACTCTAATTGTACCAGTCATAGCATAAGTCCATAAAATTACTTCATACCCCTTACCAAAAAATTATTAGAGGAGCAACATAGATTAATCTATTGGTACAATAGTGGAGAAAGATCTTATCAAAAATTTGAATGGAAAGATTAGTGCAACATAAGTTTGTAAGTTGTACAATATTCCAAAATGAATCAAGGTAAATTTTGTGCATTATTGCCAAGCTCAGAATCCTGAAAGACTTTCAATGTTTATAAAAGAAGATAGGCATACATGTTTTGTAGAACTTTTTAAAGTCTATAAATTTTGAATTTTTCTTTGATAAAGATGATCTTAGATGTGCTGTAAAGAAATAATATATCTTGATAAAAAAAATTCCAGCAGTTGTCTAGATTTGGCTCATAGTTTCTCATTTAATGAAATTGTCAACTATGTGCAGTGGCTTGCTAACAATATTAAGTTCCTGAGGGCTTGATTGAACTTTGAATGTCTTATTAAATGCACCAATCAACATCCAGACAGTGGAAGACTTTCCTGCTACAGAGCTTTAGATAAATTATTTCCTAACTTTTCCTGAAAATTAACACATAAGACACAATAAGATAGTAATATGTGAAACTCTCAACTTAGTGATTTTATTCTAAATGAGATTGTTATCAATTGTAAGTACATAAGTCACCTGTTGCTTAAGTGTGAAGATACAGAAGTTAGAAAGAGGATCCATTTCCTGACAAAGCAGCATGTAGGCTGATTGCTGATAGTCTAGTTGAGACTGATAGATCTGTGGGAATCGCTGTCTTAGCTATTGTGTGATTTTATGATGTGGAAATAAGCCTGATGATTGGTGCTTTAAGCTGTCATTGGAAGAATCTCTTAGTTGGCTGAATCTAGTTTGTTGTCCTAGAGCTGGGCTCTAGAGAGTAAGAGACCGATGAATGTGGGCAGTTGCCCAAGAGTGAGTGAATAAGTGTCATAAAAAGGTCTTAGGTTCTTGCCATGTATGTGTTTTTATGTGACACCCTTTTAGAGTTGAGGATTTAGACCAAAATATAAAATGTGACTTAAGCTCACAGGTGACCGGATGGATAACTGGTGGACCCAGCCCTCGTCACTATGATGACCGTGTATATAAACCCACTTGTAGTAATTTCTCTCACATTCATTAAACTATCCTGACTGAACCCATCACATCACACTGTAGTCTCACAAGGGATTGTAGGCCCGTGACCTCACATTTTGGTGATAACAGAGCCCCATTCTCTTACAACTTGCTGTCAGTGTGGGTTCTTTTACATTATACATCATGAGTCAAAGACAAGGCTTTGACAACTAATATAAAATGAAATAAGGGTATAAGGGCAATTTCTGTACACCTACAATAAACACTGAATGTTAAAAAAAGAAACAATAGATTCACAACACAATTTTAAACACAATATGATTAAATAATAATTTAGTGTGGATATCCTGATGTTCAAAGATATTCATCTAAAAAAAGTTGGAAAATGACACCTATATATGTGAACTAAACCAGCGCAGAGCCCAAAGTCCAGGATAAGATTCGAGTGCCCAGATGTCACTCTTCAGCTAATAAGACAAATAGAAATGTTTGCATTTTGATAGCAGTTGTATCAACATTTATCAACCAGTGTGCCACGGGAATTTGGGGAAAGATAAAAATAAAGCGATAAAAATAATTGAGGAATAAAAATAAAGCTCTTGAAATCCATAACGAATATTATTTTAAAAAGTGGAAAAAGATGAATTTTAGTTATTTAACTTCTAAACACAATACTCTATTTTAATGATAAAATCTCTCACAAAAAAAAACTATTGGTGCAACTTGAAAATTTTAATGGCTTGTTCAAGTTTCGCATGAGCTGAAAATGGTTGAAAAATCACAAAGTTAGATTCTTAATCTGTTTGGTTGGAATTTAAAATCATGTTTATTGAATATGAGACATTAAAATCACTATGTAAAAACTTATAAATTGGTTTACAGTATAACTTTAAATATAATTTATAACATATGTATTATTTATAATGTTTAAATTATTTAACACATTTTATTAACTCTTCACTTTAGTGTTCAGATACAGGAATTTTTATAAATTAAAATTACAAAATATTCCAAGCTTGTGATTTTAACTCGCTTTTAAATCAAATTCCTTGATAATTCTATGAGTACACAATTTTAATACTTGTACAGGTTTTCCATCTGAAGTCAACCTGTGTATATTCTATGGAAAGGAAATTAAAAAGTTCCAAATGAGTGAGTAACCAAACCAGAATCTCAAGTTATTAAATTTAGTTTTACAAAGAATGAGTCAAATACTTTTCTCACATAAAAAACATATTTAAGGATTACATGAAGTTTGACGATATTTATTAAAAGAATTAGTAAAATAAAGGGTACCAGTATTTTATTTCAATGAAAATTGAATTCGATAGTCATATTGACCATGTAGAAAAAACTTTTACAAAAACATGTCTTACCCCTCTACTGGAAGAAATACCATTTACATTAACTTCTCCATTGTCTACTTCTTTGGCGGACTGATCCAGAATTATTTCAGCCTTAGAAACACTTGGAGACATTTTCAGGAACTTGTCCAGTTCATCAATTTCATTTGCAAGATCAAATGCTTCATAGTCCTTTAAAGAAAATAAAACTAACTTATTTCATCAAGAAAATGTTTGAAAACAATATTATGAATTGGGTACATAACTAAGAGTGTAAAATATAAGAAAAGAAAAAAAACCATCAAAGACTGTGAGAAAATTTAGATTAATTTTTTTTTATTGGTATTAGACAATTGGATTAATGAAAGTATAAGATAAATTCTGAATTTGGTAGCACTTTAAAAGTGAAAATCCCAAGATTGAGATTTGAAAAAAAAATAATACATAAATACATAATGAAACTATTAAGTGATGCAAACTTCTTAAACAGGCTTTTTTTTAAACTTTTAAGACTGGCTAAAGATACTTACTTTTCAATAACTTACGCACAATAGAACAGCAACATATTTGAACTAGTCTCAATTAATAAAAGGGGCCACATTTTCATGCTCATAAGAATGGCTAGGTTAAGGATACCTCAACTGGGTCAGTGTGCCTATATATCTCTTACCTTTTAGTTACTACTCTTCTTAATAAGTTCAATTTATAAATTTTATGAATTTAAATAAATTAAAAATTATTTATTTGAATATAGTAATTGAAACTAAAGTAACTAAGAAAAGTTTTTAGGTCTACCTACCTACCATGAAAGAGTAAACTCAAAGTTTTTTTTTCTTTCATCTAAATTCTAATGTGACTGCGTTTGGTAGCTCAACTGATATCCAATTACAAGACAATCTCTTATTAAGTGTTATTTTCAAATTTGATGTTGTAAAGCAAAGGTTAAAATTGGAATACAATTTATTATAAGTCTGTAAACATTGAGTCAAAATTTGTACCTGAACCACCAACAATTTTTTTAAATTGGGTGCATGGGTATTCTACTTTTACGGCATCACACATAATATGTGACATACATACATTTGTTCCTATGAATATCTTGTGTGGTAATAAAAAGGTGTAGGTCATAATTTTGGTATACTACTAGCATGCGTATTAAGTTATAAAGTAGCAGTTTGATCCATTCTTCACATAGTTAAGCACCAAAACTGTATCAAATTAGAACGTTCAACATCCCACTGCTAACTTTTAGATAGTTCATTGTTGTACAATCCTGAGCTAACTTTGGCAGCCACAAACCAATCACTGTAGTTAATAAATTAGCAATCATATAATAAAATGAACTAATAGACATTGTTAAATAAATGTTTTGGAAAAATGAGCAACACAGTTCACTAACGAGCATAAATAAATAAATAATATATTCTGTTAAGAAACATAATGAATGATAATAATCATCATGGTTCACCAAGCTATGTCAAAAGAATTTGTTTTAATTGCTATGTCGCTGCTAGATAGGCACAAATTTATACTTTGATTTTTAGCTTTATTACCGCAACACTAATGGCTCCCCTTTAGGATAATCTTTACTTTTTATTTTCATTTATTTTTAGATTTTTTTCATTTTGCTTATGCAAAAATAAAATTTTCTACCATATCGATACTTTTTTTTTCTGTTAGCCATTTCCCACCCCCCTATTTTTAAATTTCAAACTTTACAGCTTTTATGGTTATGGTGGGGGTGGTCCTTTTACAAACTTAGCAAGTTTAAATCTTCTTATATGCCGAAAAGATTTTACAAGAACTTTGAGTGGATTTAAAACTACTCGCCCCCCTTCATACATACATACATATATATATATATATATATATATATACACACTTTTTCTTCGGTCACACATTCCCATTTTGAAATTTAAAAAATAAATATGATTATCTATCTTATATGGTTTATTTATGTTCTTGCTAAATTTAAATGTTAAACTATACCTGAAAGTAGTGTACTAAATTAGTTGCATCAATCACAATCAATTTCATTCACAATGCTTCAATCTTTAAGGATCAGACCTTAATGGTTGTTGGGGTGGTTCCTATACCCCCTTAACAAATCTCAATCTTATATCACACAGAAATGTAAATTAGGTTGTTTTTGGAAAATTAAAAAACCAACATTTTACTAGTCCACTTTTTAAATGGTAGATGTTTAGACTATTTTATTGATGGAGTAACCCTTCTACATTCTTGGCCAATTTAAATGTCCTGCCTCATCTAAAAAGTTTTTTCTCTTTACAATAACTCTTCCCCCACCCCCACCCAATTTTCTCCATTTAAATCATGTTTATATTGTGGTTATTTGGATTGGTTTATTTACCACACAGAAAAGTGGTTGTTTCTTTTAGTTTTGGAAATTTTAATTGTTACCCCCTAATTAAAACCACTCCTACTTAGAAATTTCGAATTTTTTATTTGTGGTTATCTGGAGTTGTCCTTCCTGCCTGACAAAATTTAAATTTTTCACCACACCCAATGGGGCTTTTTTTCTGTTTATTAACCCCCTCCCCCTGTTTACCAAAAAGGTTTTTTTTCTTTACAATAACTCTTCCTCCCCCCTATTTTCTCCATTTAAATCCTGTTTATGTTGTGGTTATTTGAAGTGGTTTATTTACTACATAAAAGTGGTTGTTTCTTTGAGTTTTGGAAATTTTGTTACCCCCAACTCCTACTTAGAAATTTTGAATTTTTTAAGGATAAATATGGTTATCTGGAGTTGTCCTTCCTGACTGACAAAATTTAAATTTTTCACCACACCATATGGGGGCTTTTTTTTTCTGTTTATCAACCCCCTCTCCCTGTTTACTAAAGCCTCGATAAAAAATTCTACATTTTCAGCTCTTTTATATTTATTTGGTGTGGTCTTTATACCTGCTTGCTAAATTTTGGTTTTCTTCTGCACTGGAAAGTTGTTTACTAACAGTTTTATAAATTTTGAACTTACAACCTCCTTTTCTCTAATTTATTCCTAAATTTTTGTATTTTTTAAGATTCATTTGGTTTTCTGGAGTTTTCTCTCCCCCTGTCTGCCAAATTTTAATTCTCTATCCCATCTAAGAAGTTTTTTCCTAACTATAGGCCTACCATTTTCTGGGGCCACTGTTTTAAATTTTCCACTTTTATATTTTGCTAGTTAATGAGGCAACAGAGCTATCTTCATGCCAAATAAAATTTCAGGTTCCAAGGTCCAGAGTTTGAGGAAATATGGTAATGAGTGAGTGAGTGAGTTTTGCCTTTTATTAAAGATCAACCATTTTAAGTTACTGTGTGCAAGATCTATTTTAAGAAGTATTGTAACGTGTGACTTGGGGATCACGGGCCGTTCACACATCACCGTGTAAGCCTAAAGATTTTTTTCATGATATTGGGGTACACTGCTGCTGGTTAAACACGCTTGAAAATGCACATGTCTACATTATTTTTATTGATATGCCTAATAGAAGGGTTAAATGACTGCAATTAAACAATTTGTGTAACAAATTATAATATATAATTTCAACCATTCCCGTGTCAAGATAAGAAATAAGCTTTTGCCTTACACACTCAATTTTTTCAACAAAAACAACAAAAGAAAAATAGATAGATAATTTTTACTTTACTTATGTGGAAGCGAATGAACATGAAAATGTTATATATTTCAATCATTATGTGGTATAGTAAGTCAAGAAGTTACAATGTTCCATTCTCTTGAACATACAATTCTGAACTAAGTCAATATACACACTGTCCACTTTGCATTCTATTTAGAATATTTTATGGGTGTGGTAGGCTTCAAAATAGTGGATAAAGGAAATGCTTAGCTGCGAATGTTTTACAAAAATAAATTCTTTCCTGGCATTGCACACAAATCAATGCACTGAACCCCTTTCTTTCTTCCTCATGAAATGTTGTTTCCCATCTAGACGTTCATCAGGGGGTCTTTCTGTGGTCTGTTTATTTTTATTTTGGGGATCCCCCTTCTTCATTAGACGGCTTGTAACCAACAAAACAAGACTTTTTCTATGCCTTGTGGAACATAGGTTTCCTGTCATTCTGCTTCTGGGTGTTTACATAATTTATAAAGGAAACGTCTAGTAACCAGAAAAATATATTTCTACACCAAATCTTAGTACTTCTCATAAGCTGGTAGTTGGGTATAAGATGATAACTCCTGTCAACCCTGCCCATTTTCTCATTGTAATCCACTACACTCTCTGGTTTTTTGGTGGGAGGTTTGCCTGGCACTTTTGATGGAACATCAACCATTACATGACCCTTGTGTTTTGTGGTTACCATAATAACCACCCTCTTGTCCTTACAGCCAAGAGAAAGAATAGTGACTTTTCAATGTGCTTTCATGTCCCCTTTTTTTCATGGTCTTTGTGCTTTTATGTTGAAGGCTTGAGGGCATCCCGTTTCTTGTAGGCTTTAGAGTCCCTGTTAGGATTAAGTCCATTTTTTCTAGTTCACCAGCTAGCTCTGGGCTAGTGTAGTACCTATCAGTTATACACTGTAAGCTATTGGTGGGTTTCTGGGGTCTATGATTAAAGTTTGGCACAGATAAACAACAATTTGTGTAGTGTTTAGTAATTACTGGGGTGACCTGGCGGTCTAGGGGTAAGGTGTCAGACTTCTATGCTGGCGGCCGGGGTTCAATCCTCGGTCCCGGCAAAGATTTATCTGATTACCAAACCCTTCCTTCACCTCTGACAAGACGTCTTGTGAATGTGGGGAATGTCAGGCCTCCACCGTGGTTCGGATTCCACGTTAAACTGTAGGTCCTCCATTTCATCTCACAATCACCCTACCATTACACATTAGTGTAAGTGCGTATAGCCCGAACGGGTAGTAAGACG
>CABEEJ010005799.1:4296-20750 GCA_901482245.1 Timema douglasi | reverse complement strand
GGGTTATACGCACTTACGCTAATGTGTAATGGTAGGGTGATTGTGAGATGAAATGGAGGACCTACAGTTTAACGTGGAATCCGAACCACGGTGGAGGCCTGGCTATTTGGTATGATTACAGACTTTCCTAAATATGGCAATAAAGAGTAAACATACCCCATTGCACAATCAGACAGCACAAACTTTACAGGTTTGTTAAGATTAAAAACATTGAATGAAACAACCCCCTTTAAATTTCATAGTGCTCTCATCCACAAAAATGCTCTCTGAAGAGTATAGAACACTCTGCATCTTTCAAAGATATATTCCAAAACAGCCCTCACTTTGTGGTTTCTATTAGGTGGTGAAAGCTTAGAAATAGAACCATGAACTCATTACATGAAAATACGTCACTAAAAGATGGCATGTGTTTATGCCACTCCCTCCTGAAATATTCGTTTGTCATTTTGGGGATTCAGATCCATATTTATTATGACACCTAACATTGCCTCTATCTCAATCACATCCCAATTCTTCCATTTGTTGTACCGTGATTTAGGTGAATCTCTTCTGTCTGCTTGTTTCAACTCACCATATAGGTTAGTTTCCTAAATATATGATCTAACATTTTTCAGCCAAAGAAGAGCCTAAAATATTCTACAGGTGTATCCCATTAAAATGGCTTGGCATGGTTACAGAAGGGTTCGCTTTTGTATTGAACAATACATTATGTGTTGGCCCAGGATCATTGTTACTCACATCTGTATAGCTTGTGGCTGTAGGATTGGTAGTTGTGATATCATCCAAGTCACTTGAATTCTCCCCCTTTATGGATTACTAGGTAATATAATTATTTATCTTCAAGATCATCACTGTCATTTTCATCACTTGTTTTAAGATCACCAAGATCACTCTCATTTATAATTGACAATAAATCCCGCACTCTTGCCATCTCTTCATTGGATGCCATGTTGTTTACTTACTATGGAACCGATAAGTCAAGGTGCTGTCAAAACAGTGTGACATCAGCTAACATAGTTTGTGTAGTGCTATGATGAAGTTCCATGTTCACACACTATGATACACTTTTATTCCAGTTGACTGCTGCCATCTACAAAATATTCTGGAACTTAAGAAAATATGAGTGATTACAAAATAGTCCATTAATGACAAGTAAAGCATACTAAGTTACGGCAGAATATATCGTAAATGACACTTGGAGCAAATTGTGAGTGGCAGAATATTCCGTAAATGACACGAGAAGGGTTAAATAGGATTTATAGGGGAAGCACCCCAAGACATAATCTCTCAATAATTAATTTATTAAAGTGCTATCAAACTCACCCCACAGTAAAGTTCTTCATTGAAGAGTTGAGGTGGCAATGGATGCTTTGAGTCGTTTGTCTTGCTGTTTTGCTGCATAAACTCTTTTTCATTTTCTTTTCCTGGTTCTGTTATATCAACAGTCGTATACTCAATATTTTTGCTGTCTAAAATCATCATTACTCTTTGCTGGTGCTTCTTGACCTATTGAAATATGGAATCTATAGAATGATACTCTGAACAATAGGCAAAATTAAAATTGAATAAAACTAAAATGTTGTCACATAAGAGTTCTTTAAAATAAGATACATCAATGATAGCCAATTTTGCTACCAATGTTTTCTAGCTCGAAATAAAATCCATAGATAACGGTGAAGAGAAAGAGAAAATAAATGTAAAATTTGGTCATCAAGTTCTGAGAAAGCAAATAAAATCTCAGTTCCTTAAAATGGAAAATTAATTGCTATTTAAGAGAAATTAGATTCAAATTCGCAACAAGGCCTGGGTTTGAATTTGAATCCCTTTGAGAAATAGTCAGGATTCACTAAAATATAAATACAGTAGGCCTAATAGATTTCCTTTATCTATTCTATTGACTGCTTAAATTCACTTGTTTCATTTTTATTCAACCCATGGCCTAGCAGAAAAATTGTCAAACATTATGTCTTTCTTGATGATTTTATTTTGATATGAACATCTTAAAATAAAAACTCTTTATTTTCTAATCTAACACACTTTACTCGATTCATTGTATTTACATTATTATAATAAAACTAAGTTTAAACATGTGTGCAACATCATTAAACCACGCTTAACTCTGTGTTTCAACAATGGCTTACACTTTTTTGTTTCAAGATTCTGCTACTACCAACACAGTATACATCAACACACACAATGTCTAAATGAGTAGTGTGTTTTCTTTTGTGCATTGTTTTACTTAAAAATTTCTCTATAAACATGTTATTGGGTGCTACTAAGCACACACAAACTTTTACTTAACATTGTTTTTTCAACAAACCCAATACTAAACCTCATTAAATATTCATTAAAGTAACACTTAGATTCAAGACAAGTCAATATTTGTTTGAGAAATCTATTTATATTATGGCACTTCATTATCTAAATGTTGTACCCAATAGGTACACCTCACCATCACCATTGAAGTTTGGTTGCACAGTTCAACAATGCTTAGAACATACCTATGCCTATTGGAGAAACCAGGTAAAAGACACAGTTAGGGGTAACTCAAAGGTAACTTTTTTTTAGCAAAGTGCCTTACTACCTGTTTGGGTTGTACGTCACATATGTAATAATAAAGCTAATGTGTTAGGGATGAGGAAGGTTGAATGTAGAGGATGGTATCCACATTTGCATGGAGGGAGAGTGAAAAACCATTTAGGGAAAAAAACCTCGATACACATCAAACAGATATTTGAATCACAATTTCCCTGTCATTGGCAGTCTAGTCTATTACAAGAGTCACTGACGCCTTAGACCATGTGGCCACTGAAGCGGGTAAAACGTAATTGAGTATAAGTTACCAGTTTACTAAACCATAATATTTCTACTCAAGCCTGCTAACCAAGTGAAGGTTCAGTTAAGTTATGTTGGGTGAATTTATAAAACTAGTTACAATTTCAATTGTTATCTTTTTCAAACATTGCCTGTAGGTAGTTCAATTTGCTAATCAAAAAGCAATACATGTTTAGGACAGACTTCCTTATTTGCCTCGACACCATATGGGTTCTATTCTATTCCCAATATTCCCAATATTGCATTATATTTATTAAATTGTGGTCTAAAGGTTTATTGATATGTGTCAAAAAGAGTTTGCTTGGTTTAAATTCATTAAAAAAGAT
This sequence comes from Timema douglasi, assembly GCA_901482245.1. Taxonomy (NCBI): domain Eukaryota; kingdom Metazoa; phylum Arthropoda; class Insecta; order Phasmatodea; family Timematidae; genus Timema; species Timema douglasi. Next base: position 17,589 of record CABEEJ010005799.1, on the reverse strand, counting down.
TAAAAAATATTTATAGATGACAAAAAAAAGTCTAGAGAATAAATAAAGAAAGTTTACAGTTTTACAAGTCAATATAATTTATGCGCATATTGATAGCTTTATGTAGATGAACATTTATGAGTGTTCTGTGGATGAGACATTCCAAGGCCTACCCATTATAAAAACAGTACTCTGGATAAGGTTTATTTTCCCACAAAATATCATAATTTTAAAAATAAAATGTCAACAAATTAAGATTCGGATTGACACCTAATATATAAGAACGATAATGTTGTACAGCCTATTTCTCAGAAACTATGCATAATAAAAACATGCGGTTGTTTGTATTTTATTTAACGTGTAACTTTAAAATGATCTATATTACAAGTTAATATTTACTTTTTTACAAAAAGACATAATTTCAACTAAATTAAAATTAAATAAACCATGAAATACAAGAATATAGTTTTGAAGTTATCATATTATTATAGAGAATAAGATAATGTTATTGGTGACCTGGTGGTCTAGGGGTAAGGTGTCAAACTTCTATGCTGGCGGCCGGGGTTCAATCCTCGGTCCCGGCAAAGATTTATCTGATTACCAAACCCTTCCTTCAACTCTGACAGACATCTTGTGAATGTGAGGAATGCCAGGCCTCCACCGTGGTTCGGATTCCACGTTAAACTTTAGGTCCTTCATTTCATCTCACAATCGCCCTACCATTACACATTAGCGTAAGTGCGTATAACCCGAACGGGTAGTAAGACGCGGTGATAATAATAATAATAAAGATAATGTTCTATTATACACAACGGATATTTATAATATAATCATTTTTACAAAATTTGATACTTTCAAATTAAATCATGTCCAAACTGTTGAAAAGGTTGTCTGTCATTTCCTGCTATAAGGGTCTGTCATCGGAAGCACCTTTTCCTCTCCTCTCCTCTCCTCCCCAACCCTGTTTGGCATTATCTATCATTCCATCTTTTTTGTAAGCCCAGCTACTCCCCCTTCTCTCGCCCCATTTATATACTGTTCAGGTAATGTCCTTGACTTGCTGCTAATTATTGTCTTGTCACTTTGTAACTACTACAACCTCCAAACCTGAGTTATTGAAAATGTTCCATGTATTTGCATAACCTATGTTAAAAGTTTTTTTTATAGATTAGGCTTGATTCTATTTAGCTTATAAATAATTTGCATAAACAGTGTTTCTTGATTATATCAAACCTAATTGTATAACATTGGTTTTGTAAAAAGAGGTGGCCATGCTTTCTCTAAATAGTTTACAACTTGTGAATGTGTGGAATGCAAGGCCTGCACAGTGGCTTGGATCTCATGTTAAGCTGTAGGTCCTCCATTTCACCTCACAATCACCCTACCATTACACATTAGCGTAAGTTTGTATAACCCGAATGAGTAATAAGACGCGGTGCTAATAATCATAATCTAAATAGTTTTATTGATGTTTTATAGACAAACAAGACTGTTTCTTACTTATAGCAGGATTAATTTTGAGGATATTAAGATTTAGTTGTGCATCCAGGAATTTAATTTAGGGCAGGGGGACATGTGTGTACAAGCTATTATTTCTGTCCCCTGAAAATACTCATCAGATTGTTTTAATTTAAGACTTTGTTATTTAAAAAAAATTACACACACACATACACATGTATATAACGGTTGTTAAAAAAGGGCTCAGAAATTATATAACGGTTGTTAAAAAAAGGGTTCAGAAATTATGAATCTTGTTGCACACATTAACATGAGTAAAGGAATATTATTAATGTCACATGACATCTACTTGTGTCGATATTTCAGTAAACTTTAATAATAATAATAATAATAATAAATAATGATGATGATGATGATGATGATGATGATGATGATGATGATGATGATGATAAAACCGTCTTAGAAAATATAGGTCCACAAACCAACTCACATATATTTTAATATAAAATATAAATACTATGGTGCACTGCATGGACTTTCTATCTCTTTTATCTAAAAATAGATATTTACTGAAAACTCATAATGTTTGTGAAACAAAATAATAGGTCCATGCATTGTTGTAGAAACATTACACCAAAGGTCATAAATGAAATAAAATACACAGTTACTTACTTTCTCTGTGGCATTAGAAACTAGGAAAACTATTACAGAAAAATGGAGAAAAGAGAATCTAGTCATTGTAACAAAAATTAACTAAATTCACAGTTAAATTCAGACAATTATGGAAAACTTTCTTGCTGACGAAAGTTGCCTGACCAATAAATTTTAAAAATACTCACTTAGTAACTTTTTCAAGTCATGAATTTTGTTTAATTTTGTTTATATTAACGAAATACATCATAAAACTCATTAAAATATTTTAAGAATAACACTGTTGTGTTTGTTGGTTAACACTGTTTAAATGAGTATAGATAATATTTGTCAATACTCCAGTAGCCATGTAGGGACCTGTTTTTAAGTGCGCGTCACTAAATATTTGGAGTTATAAGAGTGGCGTTGCTGCCAGGGTCGCTGGGCTACGTCACACGCTTGGCAAGACTGAACCACAAAATGGGCTGATCGAGCAAACCTTTTCTGACTCATTAATTTTTTTTAAGATCGTTCCAATTTTTTTAACAGCCTATCACCTAGAACAAAATGGAGTTTTCACTTTGTTTTTTCTATCTTCTGTACAAACAAGTGGGGGTGCATTTATTTTAATCCTTTCCTCCCTATATCATGTATTTAAATAATTAGCATAAGTAGCGGCCGTAAAAACTATGTCATTGAAAAAAACAAAAAGAAAGGGCAATATTTTTTTAAGTGTAGGGAAGAAAATATATTTTTATATATATTTCTACAATAATAGATAAACCATATAAAAATGTCAAAATTTATTTTTAATGATGATTTCTTTTTCCTAAGGTAACTGAGAAAAATTATACTTTGACAGGGGTTTGAGCCCTTGTTCTTTGGACGTCAATCGATAAAACCCCGAGATGCGGCTCAAAACTCAGCACCACTCCTTGGAGAGTACATCGGTGATGGCTTGTCTTTTTTGAGTAATAAGCAATAAGGTAGTGGTGGGCTGGGGAGGCCTGTAGTATCAGTGGAATGCAAGGTCACACTAAAAGGGGGGAAGTATATTATTATTATTATTATTATTAGCATCGCGTCTTACTACCCGTTCGGGTTATACGCAGGGGGAAGTATAGGAGGCCAGAAGGGTGAGAGGGGTTGGTGTGGTGACTACCCTGAATACTAAAGTAGCGTACCTTTGGTGTGGTGATAAAAACATAGTACTACTTGGGAGAGAGATTTGCAAAACTTTGAAATGTCCACCCGAATCTTAATATGGTGAATCGATATAAATTAAGATAATTTTGTTTATCTAGTTTGACCAAAAAATATTTACTCTCCTGAAAAACGGTAGCCATGATTCTTGTAAAAAAAGTGTAAATCTGAGTTTGAGAACATGTGGAACAATTAAAACTATATCCCAAGGAGTTATTTTTTTACAAACACACAACAAGCTACAGTAATAGTCTACTACAACAAAATTTCAACTTTTTATTGTAGCAAACTAATTTTCCAAATGAAACTCAATTATCTGTTCATCTTGTTTAAAGAAATATTGAACATCTACTAATGAAATAACACAAAAACTCACATAAATATCCATCTAAACTAAACCGATTACCACTGCCACATCCACTAGTTGATGTCACTAATTTAAAAGCCCAAATTAATGTTTAAATGACACAAACATAACTTTCAAACCTTTCCATATATACATACATAAAGTGGCAGATTTAAAAATTATGCGCCCCTAGGAACAATTATAATATGCGCCCTCTCCCCCCTCCATTTTTTTCCCCAAGGGTTTTAGGAGGTTTAGAAGGAAAGAGGTCTAGGGGGGAAAAAGTAAGTATTCGAGATAAGATTTCTACGAAAGAAAATCTGGCATGTACATGCCCTACAGTAGCTTGAGTTAACATTATGAAGAAGGGGAGACTGACGTCAGTTACAAAGTGATTGCAAAGTACAGTTATTTAAAAAAGACATATTGTCGTTCTGACTTAAACTCCAACTATTTCAATAATGTTAGTCAATAACTTTTAATTGTAATTATTAAAAACAAAATATAAAAATAATGCTATACAAAATGTGCCGCCCCCAAAGCCATCGCCTCTAGGCCCGTGCCTAATGGGCCTATAGTGTAAATCTGCTTCTGTGAATGTATATAAAGATTTTAAAGTTAGGATTGTATATAATACAATAGATGATATATTATATAATATAATATTATACTGTAGTATGTATAAATATAAAAAATATGGTCCATTCCTAACCTAACTTGAACTAACCTTTCATGTTTGAGTGAATTAATTTTTTTTATAATATTGATCAACTAAACAATGTAAACAGTGTAAATATGTAAATAATGTAATGTTTAGATGAAAAAATGAAGTCATACAAAGCAAAGGATCATGGGTCAACACTAAAATGTATCAATATATGTTTTCCCTTTTCTCTTGTGATTTTGGCCGAGTTTTATATTAAATGTATAACTATTCAAAATTAACAAACTTGATAAATCTTGGTGTTATTTGTTTCACTGTTTTCTTAAGTATAGGCCTATAGTAAAAATGATAATATAAAAGGCATATATTTTAATAAAACAAGAAAATAGTTTTTATATGTTCTATAAATAAGGTACTATTTCCAATATTCCAGACGATTTTAAACAATATGGTGCTACATTGTTTTGTGTCGTTGGTGAGTAGGCCATTATTAACTTGATAAGAGCCTACTAAAAACTGACACCCAATTAATTTTAATATTGGTAGGCCTAAGTCGATGCTCTTTGTTGGTTAGGAACATAATGGATTTTTGTAGTGTTTAACATAATTATTTCTGAAATTCACACTAAGCATAGGCCTACTAGCCCGATTAATTTTCAAGTACTTTCAATAGACAATTACTAGGGGAATGATGTGTAAGCACCTTATCACATTATACACCGTAATTCACTTAAAATAACAAATCATTAAAAAATTAAGATTTCGCTATACTCACAAGGAAATGATGAATAAAATATTATAGTTAAGCTAAATTTAACTAAAATTAGTTTATCTCCACAACTTTGAAATAACTCAATAAAACCTAGGTTCAAATGTTTACATACCAACACACCATATGATCCATGATCCCTTAGGCCTACAATGTCATCTTATGCCATGAAAGTTAAATTGTTTATTTTGTGAATATTAGGCATAAATGAGATTTGGATTTATTGATGAATGTAATGGTAGTATGGTTAGCAGAAAGTTAAGTTAGAAAAGAGCCTTAATAATATAGCCCATTTATATATTAATTGGCCTTAAAATATATATTATTACTTTATTTTAATATATGACTTCTGGTGGATGAATTCCAGGGAGTGTGTTCATTTAAATCCTTTTGGTTTCAGTTCTGTTCTGAGGGATCCTTATGTGAGTTTGCTGGATGTAAAATCATTACTGTAGTTGGAAAGCAGTGGTGTAGCGTCAGGGCAAGCAAGGCAAGCAGTGCTTGCCTTTGATGATATGTAATTATTTTATTTAATTTTTGCAAATATATTCTCCTGACAATCATTTAAATATAATTCAAGAATCAGTGGGTTTGAAAAAAAAATCCCATAAATGGCAGTGACCGTAACATGAATGTAAGACGAGCACTAGTCTATCTAATGGTGGTTGAAGGTCGGTAGTTGTCCGACTTTCGTCCCATTGCTCTAGCTATTGTAGTTCTTATTTATGACGTCATAGATTTCAGAGGGGAGAGAAGGGGAAAGGCTGCGGATGTCAGGTAAAAATGCAAGCAGCCGAAATTCGACTTCTCTTGACTGAAAGGTGACGATTAGAACCGAAGTCACTACCTTTCTCTTCCCCTTTCAAAACATATAGGGATGGGATGCAATGAAAGGGTAAACTAATATAGTGTCACCGTACTGACCCTGTTCCTACACATCTTTAAGCCAAGTACAAAAGACACAACTTATTGTACATAAAGTTGTATTCTATACAATTTCAGGAAATAGAATGCGTCCTATATCAGCCATTTTTCTTGTGAAATTTTTGAGTTGTAACCATGAAAATTTCGTCTGCTAGACAGTTTTTTTTAAAGCGTCAGTGTAAAGAAAACAGCTAAATACTTGAAAACAAACAGGTAATTATTATTGAAGGAGGTTAACCCCAAATAAAAAGGTTATCAACTGTTTAAAAGAATATTTAAAAAATCTAATTTTTTTTTTTTCATAATATTTAGGAATGAATAAGAAAATCTTTACATGAAATACCAATATTTTCCCAATCATTCAATCATTATTTTTCCATAAAAAGACAAAAACACCATGTTTTTTTCAACTATTGTATGCAATCTCAAATACAATGTGAACAGTCACTGGCTAAAATTTGTATGCAATACATCTTTTTGTACAAGAAGTTGTGTCGTGTGTACAGGGCTTTAGAGTTTGGTGGAGTTTATTGTAGCAGGTGCTTTTGTTTTGATGTGTGTATTAGTGAGAAAGCTACCAACTAAAAATTATAAGTATATGTCTATAATAAGTAATAACACAATAATGTAAATCACAGTACATAAGGACGCCCAAAGCCACAACTGTCATTTAAAAAAAAACACCTCCAAATAGCTTCTTAAAGCATAAAGAATTAAAGGATTAAAATCCAAGACCTCCCCTTTTAACCAATGAGTGTATGAATGAGCGTGTGAATGTTTTTCTACTTATTTGAATATTCCTTTATTAAATTGTATTTCAATAAATGTAATAATGTATGTTGTATTCAACACTGGTTAAGTGGAAGAAAAGGCTAACGCCTTAACTTCACTAGGTAAATTAAGGCTATTATTATTATTAAAATTGGTGCAGGTGTCAGTAATTGGATCCAATTTTTTTTTTATGTTATCACCATAAAGTGATACTTTGGCAACACACACTTACAAAGCTGCAAAGCAAAATAACCTTTCCAAGAATGTCCAAGATTACACTGCCAAGCAAAATGTGTTTTTCAATCAATTTACACAACGTTTTAGATTACCTGTTAGCACGTAGATACTAGTTCACGATGCTTGGCTCAAGAATACCCAAAACCCAACAGTGAGTTACCGACTGACCTTTATTAATTTTCCATTTAGATATAAAGTATTCTTTACTTAATATATCAAAATGGCTATAGTTTTATCAGGGTTCAATTTAAATTGTTTTATAAGGGTTCAATTTAAGTCCATTTTTTCAGACCAAGCATTTATTGCAGCTAGGTCAATATTTATTCATTTTATGGATGTATTTATTGAAGAACAATCAGTGGAAATATATATTTGAAGGTCGCCTGTATGCGTGTGATATTTACAGTATGACATTGAAGAAGTGATATTGTTCACATATTGAGAAAAAAGCAATGGCCCTAAAGCTGAGCCCTGTGGAACACCAGCTTCAACTGGGCGCCATATTGAGAACGTGTTGCCTATCATAACACTTTGCTGGCGACTACGCAAATATGATCTCATCCACTGTAAACTGCCTGGAGAGAAATTAAATAATACATGCAATTTTGCTAATAGAATATTAAAATCCACAGTAATAAAAGCTTTTGAAAAATCTAATAATATAAGAAGTGTTAGCTCGCGCTTATTCATGGCTAGTCTAATATCGTCTCTAGGGTTACTGAGCCAAATTGAAAGGATTCTGCAGAAGGCTTGGAGTGTGGCATTTTCAGCTTATGTTCAAGCAAATTGGCCGTCTTATGTCTAGATGGAAGTCCAAAAGAGGTGTTAGCTCGCGCTTATTCATGGCTAGTCTAATATCGTCTCTAGGGTTACTGAGCCAAATTGAAAGGATTCTGCAGAAGGTTTGGAGTGTGGCATTTTCAGCTTATGTTCAAGCAAATTGGCCGTCTTATGTCTAGATGGAAGTCCACAAGAGGTCGCAAGGTGACAAATTCCTGGCCTTTTTAAATAATATGGCCTAGCCATTTCCCATCACTTCAGTGAGTTTGGTTTTGACTTGTTTATTATATCAACTTTTTTTTAATAATCTTGAACTCAGTCTGATTGGAGGATTCTTAACATTTTCATGAGTTTAGTGGCAGTCTGCATTAAGTGTTTTTTTTTTAAAAACTGGCCCAATATGTATGGTTTTTAAGTTTTGTGTGTTTTACTAACTTAGATCTAGGATACATACAAAATAAAGTGTAAGAATATGCCAAAATGCTTTGGTAGACATAAACTAAACTGAAGAAGGCATAGGGCCTACACACTGAAAAAGATTGAGAAACTTTGTAAGTAACCATATATACATTACTCAAGAAATGTTTGACTGGCTTGAACAGGTTGTACTCATTTGTGTAGGCCTGTTATATTATGAATGTTTTTACTTTGACAACTAATAAGAAAAGCTAACATCTCAACATTATGTTAAGTGCATTATATTTGAGTCTGATTTAGAAATTCAAAAATAATGTTACGATCATGATCAATTTAATGTTATGCACATTCATCATGGACTCTGCCTTAAAATATAAAGAGTTGTCCAGGGGAAAACTTCCACCTTAAGTGAAGATAAGTGTTTTAGCTAGTCAATCATGTTGTGAGTGATGTCAACATAGCTATTTAGTACTCCATGTGTTTGTTTATGGAATGCAAACAAATTATTCGATGCGTTGTTTTTTAGCATTTCCCAAATTCAAAAACATCATAGAATATTGTTACAATTTAGGGCCTATTTTGTACTATAGCCAGTAAGCTTATATTGCAACTTGGCCTAATTGTAGTTTAATCAACCCTAAATTCTTTTGATTTCATTTTAGTGAACAATTTGTTTTCAAAAAGTTCAAATCCATTGCTTGTGTTTAGCATGATTTTTTTTAGCACTGTTTCTTACTACCTCTTCTGGTTATAGACACTCTTGAGTTGTTTAGTTACGTTTCGTGAATCCTGATCACACACTTGTTTCTTTAGATTAATTGAACGTTACAATACCTGAACACTGGGTTTATGGTGATCCAGGCATGAGCCCCAATTCTAAATAGAATTAGTTTTTCCTTCTTTGAAACACACTTTCTTCTACGCTTGTATATTATAAAAAATGTATTCTCTTATTAACGAATGCTATTGATTGCAGTAAAACAGAGCATTTCAAGACTTAAACTGAACCTACTTTTAAGTTTAGTTTATTTTCTGTTATATCATTTACATACTGTGCATAGCATCGAATTTAATTTTATCTTTTTCACTAACAAGTCATGATTTCATTGTATATTAATACTATAGGTACCATTATAAATATAGACTAGTGATGCAAACATAAGTAATAAATAATTATTTGTAGTTCATAACACATGAAATGATCAGGGATAAAAGGGCTCTAAAGATAAAATACAAACGCTTAGGACCTACCTCTTTATTGCCAGAGATGCCTGAAATGTACACTTTAATAACCATGTTTAAAATAACAACTGTACAAATATTACAAATGACACTTCAAAAAATAACAATTAAAAAGTGAAATTATCTACTGTAAATTTCTATTATCTTTTGTAAGAAGATTTTTACTTCTTCTTTCCAAAGATAATTTAATGATTACAGACTTATAGGCATGCAGACGTTCGTGAAAACAGCTCCTCTTGGCAGGACAGATAAGTAATAATTTGACGAGCCACCTAGCGACAAAGATTTTAACTACTTGAAGGACAACCCTTAGGCAAAGTTTATATTCATGCATATAGGATTATTAATAGCGAATAGAACAATGTATAGCAGATAGCAATGATGGGCATAATCGAATGATTTTAAGAATCGAATAGTCATTCGATTCTTTGAAAAATAATCGAATGAATCGAAAGAATCATTCAAATGATTTTGAGAAGTAGTAAAGAGTTGGTAATAATCGAATGTTTACTACCTTTAAAAGTAGTTACTAGTTGCTGGTTCTGCTTTGTGCTGCTATTCTTTTCACCCTATTGTCAAATCTACCAACACGCATTCCTTTGCGTTTGCAGCTTATCAACACTTTTCTATTACTGCATTTAGTTCCTTGTGCCAGTGTCAAAGACCAAAGTACAGCCACAACAAAATACTATACAGTGAATGAGCAAACGCATTAGTCACATAAGTAGCTCGCAATTAATATAAATACTTTTTGCGTACGATTAATAATTAAATAAAGAACATACGTTTCCCTTTGTGTTTAAAAGAGTCAAAATAATATACCCTTTAATATTCCATTAATATAACAAAAATATATAAGCTTACAATCTTATTTATATCTCGGGTAAGTGATAAAATACTTTCTATTTGAATAAATGAATCAATTATATGCCTCCTGAAAGCTTCACTTAGAATAAATAGCATATTTACTACTCGACAAACGATGACGTAAGTTTGCTGGATAATTATATTTGTGTTATAAGAATGTAAAATTATAATACGATCTGAATATTACGACCGGGCAATGTTTTATTAAATATATAAAAAAGTATATACTTATCTACTTAATAAATTTAAGTCAACGTTTAAAAAAATTATCTCTCAAACTATTCGTACTACATGCGTTTAGTTAGTTAGGAAGGTAAAACTTAAAGGAAATGAAAAAGAACAATCCACGTAGTAATGTAGCAAAATAATCGAATCATTTTGTAATTTTCATTCGAATTATTTTGGTTTGTTATTCGATTGTAAACTGTACAACCACTTAAACCTTGTATTAAATTAGCCTTAAAATCATTCGAAAACGTAAGGTCGATTATTGTGTAGTAATGGGGACTATTTATTGAAAATGAACCTAATAGAAATGAAGAACCGTATAGAGATAGCCTGGAAACATTCATAATCATAAGGTCGATTTTCCTCAGCGCATCTGGCAAGGGAGTGGTAAGAGAATGAATCGTCCAGCTCGCGTCAAGTCAGCTACTGTTTTCAATCGAATGATTTTGAAAGAGTCGAATGAATCGATTACTCAGAATAATCGAATGAATCGATTCTACCCATCACTGGCAGATAGTGCGTAATAATTTGGAATACATTATTTTCACTGTTAACGTTTAAAATCAATACATAATGAATAGAGTACCATATATAAATTGTATTTAACTTTAATTTCCTACACGTTCTGCATAGAGTGTAGTTTGGATAATAAATGAGCTTAAGACGTATCAGCCAATGAGATTGTGATTAGAGGGTATAGCAAATTAAACGACAGTATATAAGGAAACCAAAATAATTATTAGCCTCTGTGTTCATCTTCTTGTAAATTGAAATGCCTGTGGTAGCCATACATGTTTATAATTCACGAATTTTCTTTGGTTTAGCGTCAATGGCGATGATATTCGCTATGCTTGAAAATAAAAGAGAAATATTAGTTTTCATTCTGTTGTTGAGAATTAAGTCCACTATAACATTCATGACAATAATAAAATAGGAAGCAAATTAAAAACGAATTTGATTTAATATTACATACATCGCTTAGTTAATGTATTATTTTATTAAAGTTTCAAATGCTATTGACGTGTTCATTTGGCAACACTGGGAAGGACCATCAGGAGATGGATGATTTGTGACGAACGTAAATCGTTGACACAACTTTGAGGCGTACTAACTCACTGGCCATGTCTGAATAGTCCGTCTAAAGGGCCTTGGAAGCCATGTGCACTTTGTCGGCTTAAAGGCTGGAAATGATTTTTGATGATCTCTGAATTATCTTAAAGTGTACAATTGCACCCCTTATTGCGCAATTTACTAAGGGGCACATATGACTTACCCTTTATCCCGCGCTTTAATTAAACTAGCTTTTTATATTGAATGAAAGTATTATATATTTTGTGAAAATGGAATAAAACATTCACATATTGTTAAATAAAACTAGTATGGTTGGTTCTTTGTTTATATACACGATGTTTAACGGTTAGATTTCTCTTTCTAGTGTGAAAATCTTTCTCAAAAGTAAATTTATTAATGAGTTAAAATAACTTCAGTAAAATTTATTTGAGAATAATACTTTACAGGTATAAGTAGATTAATTAGGGCAATATATATTTATATAATATACGTATTAACAATTTTTAGATAAATTTTATAAAAGTGTGATAGGATTGACCATTTTTAGCGCACGTTTTCCAAATATGTTTTTTTTAACAATATCACATACAGGGATTAAATAAATAAAAAATATGTCTTAGCCTCACTTAACTTTTGTCTACTTCTATGCATATTATAATGCTTCTTTTTTTATTACGATTATTGTAAAATAACACCAACTGCATATAATTGATTTTATTCTTTACAGAGACATGGATATCCAAACTAAACCTCCGATGAGGCCCCCCAAAAGGCTTTCTAAATAAACTATTTTTAGGCTTAGAGGCCTTTTATAGTGCAACCACTGATACCCGTCAGGAATGGAACCTTTTCGCTGGACGTGGGCTGAAGTCCACGAGTGCCATTCCGGGTACTCAAGCACCCGAAAAACCAGTACCAGCCTTTCCATGCCAGCCTGACTTTGGTAACTTGAGGGGAAAAAAACTCCACAGGGACTCAATGGAGGGAGGAGTTGGCTCCCCCTAGTGATCGCCCAATCAAGAGGAAGTCAGGAGCTCAGCCTCCTAACAGTCGTCTCCACCGACCTTTCCTCTCACCCAGGACTTTCTCTTATCTCCACAATCTTGGCTGCCACCCCTTCAGCACCGTTCCTGAGACCGACTGGCCGGAGTTGCCCAGCGGGGACCTTGAGAAGGTACCCTGACCAGCTATCCTCGCTACACGGTGTAACGATGTTACAGAAACGAAGAACAATCGACTGTATAGTACCCAGTATAATGGGAACACACTCACCACCTGGCTTGTTCATCATGGCATACTGGAGCACACGTCACGGCACCTTCTCCCTTCGACTCTCCACCACGGACTAAAACGAGGTTTGACCCCACGTACCGCTCGCGACTGAAGCCACGCCCCTAAGAAACAAGTTCAACATTTGACCAGATTAGTTTCCGGCTCATGGTCTAGACGTCTCTCCATGCTTCCATCAGTTCCCAGAGTCACCGTAATCACTACCTAAGTACTGCTTGTCTCCTTTTCTGGTTCATTCTTTTCCGCCCCAGTTCCCCCTCTCTAGAGACATGTTTATGTTTGTGTTAACTATATAATGGCTTGTATCTTTCACTACGGTACTCATTGTACCACTGGCATACATAAAGGTGAGGGCGCCGATTTAAGCTTAGGATGGACTTTATTATTCAAAATTCTATTCTGATAAAATTATGGGGG
>CABEEJ010005798.1:27191-46165 GCA_901482245.1 Timema douglasi | reverse complement strand
ATCACCCTACCATTACACATTAGCGTAAGTGCGTATAACCCGAACGGGTAGTAAGATGTGGTGCTAATAATAATAATAATAATAGTAGTAGTAAGATACCGTTATAAGAGTATTTTGAATCAGGGATATTGTAATAATTATTTTATCTGGTACTTAAGTCAATTTACGATTATAATTTCAATGTATTATAAACTATATTATAAATGTTAATCAAGTTCTGGCTATGGGTTTGCAAGTTAATGCAGCTTTCTTATGTTCTCTTGCCCAAGTAGGTGGGAGCCTTCGTCGGAATCAAACAGAGAAAATTACAAAGGGGGTTGCAGTTTCAAATGTTCTATTACAGAGATTCTCAAAGTGGGGCCCACGAGACTGTCCAGGGAATCCGTGATGTACATTTATTTTTTATTTTTTTATTTTAGATCTTATAAAATGTTGAACAAAAGGGTAAATCGTTGTTATATACTAAACACAATGAAGATGCCCTCCCCTAGTAAGGCTCGGCCAGAAAGTGAAACTCAAAAGTAAGGGGAAGGGAGGGACTGGCAACGCCCCCTGAGCCCACATATCTGAGAGGAGCGTTTGGACGTTCACTTTTATCTTAGTTTTCTAGTCAGACAGCCCAAAGAACTTTCAGAAAAAAAAATGAAATATTTGATGACTTTTCCAACAACTTATTTTTGCCAGCAAACCTTTTCTGTTCTTTGTGGTATAAAATATGTGAAAATAAAATGTGTTAATATTGGATCAAACTTAAGTACGTGGTATTGCTCAAGATCTCATTCATATTTTAAAGCCCCAAAAACAATTTCGTTCCTCACATAAATTATCATTGATTATATTTGAAAAAAAAAATCATGTAGTTTATTTTCATTACTATTATAATTCTTTTTTACATTTATTAAAAAAAATATTTTCACTAAACCTGTACAAATATAATACTAACGTTTATTTTATTTTCAATCATATTGTAATTATTTTTACATTAAGAACATTATTATTACTAAAATTGAAATTATTGTGACAAATGTATCCCTTAGTTATACAATATATATATATAGTTATAATTTTTTATTATTATTTATCCTACATCAAGGAGTCCGCGAATCAGCTGTTCCATGGTTAGAGTCCACGTGACTACAGTAGCCTCATGGCTTCTTTGGTGCTGACTGACAGCTCACAGCTGACTTCTGACAGTCAACATTTAGGTATATACCTACATTTNCTGACAGTCAACATTTAGGTATATACCTACATTTTGACTGTCAGAAGTGACAGCTGCTAAACACATGTTTTTGCAGATCATTTGGTTCGGCGTAGGGATACATAATTTGGTCTGGTAACTTTTCAAAGCCGTCAGCTGTTAGCTGTGAGCTGTTAGTCATCACCAAAGAAGTTATGGGGCTACTTTAAAAAGTCTGAGAACCAATGTTCTACTTTCAGAGTAACGGGTTATCTTCTGCGAGTTTCAGACCTATGTTTCAGCGGAAGGTATTGCGACCCCACTCTTCAATGAGACTTGGTCATGAATAAACTGCGTCTAGTATTTCAATAGTAGTTCTTTGCTATAATTACCCCCTGTCATGGAAGAGACTCAACCCGCGTCGGTAATTCCGTCATGTGTGATATCAGAATGCGTGACCAGTTTATTCATATTTATAATTGAAGGACTTATTAATGTGTGTTTTTTTAAATAAAAGAATTACTCACATTTTCAAAGTATATTTTTAATAACACAATAAATAGATAAATAACCCAACACCCCGAAACCGTTGTCATAACCGTGAAATAACAACGTGCCGTGAAAACTTGGGGGCACCTACGTAAGGTGAAACTTAATATAACAAGAGATTACATTAATTTTAAAATGTTAAATAATCCGATCAACTTAATTTTATTTGCTCTATACAGTGAAGTAAGCCACTCGCTCCCAATTATATGCATTGGGTTAATTTTGTCCAAGATTTTGTACCCGATTGGTTTAGTAAATTAATTTAAATTGAAAAGTATATGAACTAAATATAGATGTTTTAATAATTTAATTTCTAAACAGTTTAAAACCAAAATCTGTTATTAGCACCCAGAAAATAGTAGACTATCTCGCACTAATCTTTTTTAAAATTATTGTCTATTATATTAGGCCCTAATATTTTTTAAATTTTTTTTTAGTACCGCGTCTTACTACCCGTGTAGGTTATACGCCTATGTACTAATTACGTTAATGGCTTTAGGGACTAGAGATATTATATTAATAGGAAGTGTACCCACATTTGCGTGGACAAAGAGTGAAAGACCAGTTTGGAAAAACCACCCTCATTACACCCGACAGAGATTCAAACCTCGCTCTTCCTGTCTACGGTAGTCATTATTATTATTATTGTTATTATTACAAAAGAAATTGAACTGTCGTAAGACAGAATACCTAATAATAATATTGTTACTATTAAGTTTTCTGTCTATATTTCAACTGCGCCAATAGGATAAGGATGAGGAAGGTAAAATTTGAGTGAAAATGTAGCAGCATTTGTGAGGGGGCAGAGTGGGGGATATTATTCTGCTGAAACCACCCTTCAACCGACCAGGATTTGAGCTTAGGTCTCCTCGTCACAGGCAAACCCGATCAAGACGAAGTTGACCACACAGCCGGCATGCCCACCGCTGCAGGTGGGATATCAATCAGCCGTGGATCGAACATAATTATCTCTGTATCGCAAGCGAACGTGTCAAACCAGCTACATTAGTCCTGTTAACTATATTTTTCTCCTCCGCATGTTTTGGGGCTGGATACATCTCGGTTCCGAAAGTTCTTAACAAAGTGAATGCTCCTTTTCTTTAAAGTTATTCCAAACTAGGAGTGGTCTTCAAGGCCAACAACTACAATAGGGCGAGAAAACCTTTTCATTCTTCTCTTTGAACTTCTATTCAAGCCCAGCATCCATCCCCCTAGCTCGGGTTTTGGAGGGAAGTATCTATTGTGAGGCAACCAACTTCCCTTGGGGTTCAACTGATACAGATTTGACTCAGTGACTGAGCAATGTCGGTCCGGTGTTGCCAAACTTTGTTTAGTAACTATAGAAAGGGCCCTATAACAAATACAAACATATCATTTACAACATTTTACATAATTACCCTATGACGTTGATAACTTGAAAGTTCTTTGCCACATTTATAAAACTATGCCCCTATTCCTATCTTGAGCTAGTCTTATCCAGTCCACCTCATTACACTCTAGTTATATCCAGTCCACCTCATTACACCCTATACTATCTTGAGTTAGTTCTATCCAGTCCACCTCATTATACCCTATCCCTATCTTTAGCCAGTTATATCCAGTCCACCTCATTACAGTCTAGTTATATCCAGTCCACCTCATTACACCCTATACTATCTTGAGTTAGTTCTATCCAGTCCTTCCTCATTACACCCTATACTATCTTGAACTTGTTTTATCCAGTCCACCTCATTATACCCTATCCCTATCTTTAGCCAGTTATATCCATTCCACCTCATTACACTCTAGTTATATCCAGTCCACTTCATTACACTCTAGTTCTATCCAGTCCTCCTCATTACACCCTATACTATCTTGAACTAGTTTTATCCAGTCCACCTCAATACACCCTATCCCTATCTTGAGCTAGTTCTATCCAGTCCACCTCATTACACCCTATCTCTTTCAGGTCCATTCTAATATTATCCTCCCCTCTGTGTCTAGGTCTTCCCAATGGTTTCTTCCCATTGGGTTCGCCAGTCAGACCTCTGAACACGGTTCTATATTCTCCCATTCGCTCTGCATGTCCTGCCCACTGTAACCTACGATATTTTATAATTCTATTAATGAATCGTGATGAGTAACCATTATGTTATCTCCTCCACTTCCCAGCATCTTAATCCCTTTTACAACCTAACTTAAGCCTAATTAACAAATTTGGGTGACCATTGAGGTAGTTCTCCATCCGGGAAAAATACCCAAGGTACCAGCTGGGGATCGAACCCATAACCTCTATAGACACCATATCATGGGGCCGGTTATCTTGAAGGTAAATATTAAGATAATAAAAAGGTAGTATTTGATTAGTGGCATATACATTAGAAAGTAGAAATAAAAAATAAACAGCCCATAAGTTTGTATACGTATATGGCGTGCCCCCTTTGAGTGGACCGACTATTTTCAGTCTGGATCCATATTCCCCTTTCACACAAATAAAACACCCAGAATTCAACTTGTCAGTTCCATTAGTCTGTAGAATCTGTGATACTTTGTAACGCTTTGAGATGTGCGATGACATTTTTTTCAAAAAAATGCAATCAAGATATTCCATGTTCTGTAACTAACACAGCAATTTAATTTCTCCTAAGAACGTTAACACCAGAAACATTATCGAATTAATGAATTACAATAATGTATTAGTAGGGATTCTCCAATATGTAAATACTTAGATATTATATCATTATAACCATTACCAATACAGCCTTTTCTAGCCTCTTTTCCAGTGATCCGACCAATGTAGTGAAATTAATCGAGTTAAAATGTACTGGAAAGTTTTCAACTCTAGATAAGATTATATTTTATTCAATATATCTTTGTTATCGTGCGTGTAGTAATTTACTCTTTTTCAGAACACTATCGATATGCCAAATGTATAGAAATAACTTTGGACTTATTTATTTAAGGTCGGTTCCCGTCAATTAGAAACGTTAATTTGTTTCGTTCGCGCTGTCAGCTGAATGGACTTGTCGTGAGACAGTACACATAATAATAATAATAATAATAATAATACTGATAATCAATACTTTGTTTTTTTTACTTATGCGTACTCATTTATATTACAATTTCTTTTTAAACAACTACCCGCCTCGTTGGCGTAGTTGGCTAACGCGTTAGTCGCTCGTGTTAAGCTAAACTGCTGAGGACGGGGAGATCGAGATTCGAATCTCACTCAGGTGAACTGGGGGTGTCTTTTCCTATATGGTTTTCCACCCCACCTCCATGCAAACACGGCCTCACTTCCTATAAATTAAACCTCCCCAATTCCCAATCCATTAGCGTAATTAATAGTTCAAGGTATAACCCAAACAGGTATTAAGACGCGGTGCTAAACTAAACATTTTAAACAATTCATTGGATCAGATTGGATATTACTAGTCCCTCCACCCACACGCACAGGTGGCCACATGGTTAAATACATTAGACTCGCACTGTACAAAGCCGCCATTGACAGTGAGGTAGGGGCTCGAAACCCGAAACGGTACCTTGTTGGTTGATTTTCCACACATAATTTATCATGTTGAGGATTATCATCATCTCTACCCGCGAATGAGGCTACATTTACTCTGAACCAGAGATCGACAACTGGTCGATCTCGTGGCGATTTTAAGCCAATCCCATAAGTAAGTTCCATTGTCATAAAAAGACGATCTTTGAGTCTTCTAAACTCGCAAATATATCAAGAATTTTGAAATACTGTTCGAGTGATCGGTCATAATCGGTAATATAATGCGAAAATTAAATATTTTTACTTTATAATGTACATTTTATTTGTTATATAAAAATATACAATAGTGTCAACACATATTTTAGAGAAAGGTCGATCGAAGGAATGAATATAAAATACATTTAAAAAAAACGAATAGTGAAGAAACAATGAGTGATTGCGAAGTCTTTGGTGAGTTTTTTTAAGTCCATACGGGTCCGAAAGGTTTACCAACCTCTGATATAAACTAATGTAGTCATTCTTATCCATTGAATTGAATTTTAAAGAGCCCATGTGTTTAAAATAATAATAAAGATTAACAGTTACCACCGTGTAATATAGGTCACAGGGATACAAAATCATGAAATGCTTATTTTTTCGAAAACTTCTATTATATGACTTTTTTAATCACTCCATAGTATGCGTTTTGGTTATACGCATACACTAACTACGCCAACCGGATAGGTATAAGGAAGGTAGATTTTTAGAGGAAATGTACCCACACCTGAGTGAAATTAAAGTGGGAGACCATCTATAAAAAACCACCGTTAGTAGGCTACACCCGACAGAGATTCGAACCCCATCACCAGTATACGAGAGTGATGCGTTAGACCATGCGACCACTGAAGAGGGTTGTAATCAAACTGTTAATGTTCTTGTTCCAGGGTTGGGCTGGAGAACCCCACAATGCACCCTGATCTAGGTGGGCCTTGGGCGCCGTGGGCTGACCCTTGCTGACCTCCCATGGCCATCCCACCACCACGACCTCTCTCCGCCGTTCATCTATTTACCACACCACCCGCGGGGGAAGATGAAGGTCTACGTCGTGACGCACCCTCACGCATTGGCGTGGAGAATGGCGCTTTCGAACCGGGTCCGCCTTCCCCACCACGCGTCCAAGTCTCCGACGCAGCACCTGCATCCACCTTCGAGGTACCCCACATATCGTCGGGACATCTTGGAGTGCCACGGCCAGAGGTGGCGGACGCTCCTCGACAACAGACAACCCCCACGCACTCAGGCCCGATAGCACGACAGGTCGGCGGCGAGCAATCGCTTCAACAAAATAAACATCTATCTGAAAGTGAAGTTAGGTTAGAGTCACGGCGACTTTCAAAAGAAATACAATCCACAAACGCGTTGATACCACAACATGTTTCAGAAACATCTGCCGGGGGAACCTCAAGAATACGAAGATGCTCTCACAAGAGTGCGCACGGACGCCAAGAGTACCGACATTCAAGGTGCTTCCAAGGTCACAGAAACCATAATAACCATTCGAGATCATCTCGGTCATCGTCAAACTACGGCAATAATAATTGTAGTGCGAGTAATATAGCGAGCACTTCAGATGATAGAAATAAGAACAGCCCACCCAAATCATCCGCGAGCAACCCTGTGGTGTTATTACCTCAACGTCCATCGGAACACTCGATAACCTCCAGAGTGGGTGGGGAAAATGGTGATAACAGTAATCATTCCTCTTCGGGGAACGGGAGGGTGGGCACCACCGTCGCTATTGTTCACGAGCCAGATAAACGTGATGACAGGTCATATACGTGTGCGGTGCAAAGTAATATCGCGGGTCAGAACAACGAGAAGAGTGTTCCCTCTGGCATCAGGTCGAGTTGGACTCAGGATAGCAATGGTAGGAAGAGAGAGGAGGCTACTTGGAGACGAAGACAAACAGATCCATCTGGAGAGACTATTAGAAATTATTCCTATCACCGTGACTACCAGGAGGCGCTTTCCTCACTCCTGTGGCAGCCATATGAGTGTCGAGATCAGAGCCCTCAAGCAAACACCATTAGCGGTAGTATCGTGGATGATGGTGACGTCTCCATGTGGCTGTACCCGCAGCTCTCGAGGGCCACGAGGGACAGCAATGTGAATGTACCGTACGGGAATCGACTTAGTGATCCTTCACATTTATCTTCTTCGTCTTCCACCTCATCGATGTCATCGGGTTCTTCGTCAGTGGCTCTAGGAGTTGCAGCTATGGTAGAGGAGGGTTGCATTTGGAGAATATCTGACAACGATGCGTCGTCGTCCTCTTTGAAGGCTCTGCTCTTGTCCGCTAGCAGCAGCAAGGACGATGGCTTGTCCTGGGGTGACTTGACAACCTCGCACAGCAGGTACAGTGGACTGTCAGCACCAGGGGATGCTGCTATCCATCAGAGAACTGGCAACAGCGCATGTTCTGCGGACGACCCACATCGAGGAAGAGAACCACGGCAGCATCAGCGCGCGGTAGAAGACGACGCAATGGTCAGTGACCTCCAAAAGCGGTGGAGTGGAGAGTCGCAAGGAGCGCTAGTGTCGGCTCATGAGGACTGCTCGCTGTGCTGTTGTCAACAGTTCACTCAGTTGGAGTGCGGCCGGCGCACAGAGAGGTTAGCTAGTGGCTGTAGTTTATGTGGTGACGTTCAGGGGCCAGCAGCCATGCTGGTCAACGTAGATTGTCCTGTGGATACCAGAGGTGTTAGTGGTTCGAGGCCTTGCAGGGAAGAGACGCAGGCCCTAGTAGTGTCATCTAGCGTCGCGACGCTCGTCAGTAGTGCGGGAGTGACGAGTAACAGTGTTGGTGATTGTGGTGTGAGTGTAGTTAGCTGCTACAGGGCAGTGCCTGTGTTAGTATCCTCTGTCCCCACTATACCGTGCCTCAACAATGTTTCAAACGTACAAATTGTTCAGGCGTCGACGCCGCCTCCACGGACAACGTCTTCGACGAGTGCCGGGATCATCGCGAGCGGAAGGACCTTCACCTCCACAGAGGCGCAGACGGACGACGTCAGCGTGCCTGTGGACGCGAGTGCGGCGTCTCCCGCGAGGAGCATTGTTAACGCGAGTTCGCAAATAAGTAACAATCGGGAGCAGCGACGCCGCGAGCGTCGGGAGCGCCGTCACCAGCGGCGTTTGAACAGTGCGGGGGAAGGCATGTGGCAGGGCCAGGCGCCACTGCCGCATCCTGGTGAGCGTCTCCCTGACCTGCTCAACTCACATCTGCCACCCCCCTACTCGACGCTGCCCCTGGGCTTGTCCCCCGTGCCCGTGCCACCTCCCCAAGTACCTGCGCCCCCACCCCCACCCCCAGTGTCACCGCCGCCACATCCTGGAAGCATGAGGTTCCCCTTCCAGATTACCCCCGCCGGACGCCGAAGGTAGGACCACCCACAGATATCTAAAGTGATCATAATATTGCTTGTATTGTGTGCTTGTGTACAACATATTCAATCGACTTCCGTGCCACATGTCATCAAAATTAATATAATTACACCCATTATTTAACGTAGATAATGTTCTACACCTCACTTCAGAATAAATTAGAGCAAGTACAGCTCAATATTCTTAAGAAGGGCCTTTTCTAAGGTATAGAAGAGCTATCGTATCTCTTCCACGTGTGAATACTTCAATTCATGTGATCTGCAGATGTCACATTTGATAATTATCAATACCTATAAAATAAAACAAATAATATAGTAAAATATTATTAATGTTGACCACAAAAAATTATGTTTGAATTTTCTAAAAGCCCTTTCCCATGAAAATTGGACCGTAGAATTAGATGATATGTTTAAATCAAAGAAATATGTTCAATGTCTTGTACATTGTAAGTTCTACTACACTTTTTGCATATTCTAAAACTATACGAATTGTTTTTATTTTCAACCAAAATACTTTATTTAATTGAAAGACACGATATAGAGTATAGCCTATATTTCCTCCTCAAAACTTTCTAGAATCACGCGTCCATCAAACAAGCAAAAATGTGGCAAACTTGTTTGGTCCGATTTAAAAAAAATTTCAACATTGTTGTGATTTCCAAGTCGAACTGAACGATTCGAATGCACGAATAAGAATAATCTAGCTACAGTATGTAGGCAAGCATGAAAAGTAAATTGCATTTAGTTTTCAATTATAGTGATAGTAACAATGAGCATAAACATTATTACGAAAATAGTAATTTATTATATCTTAAAAATAGAGATTTTTTCTTCCCCTATATACATTATTAATCCAAGATAAGACCACCAACAATTTTTTGAAAATTAAAAACAATAACACTTTCAAATAGTTTTTGTTATGGATCGTATTCTACATATCCAACACCTGACATATCCATATTAAGACTATTCGAGCCGTGTGTTAGAAAATAACTACACTCGCCTTCATTGGATTTCGTTCCGCCATATTCCTATCGTTTTACTGGAACGCTTCGAAATCCAAACAATCATAAAGGTCCACCCACATAAATCTGTCCATAGGGAACTTAAAAAAACTATAATACACTTAAAACCATAATAGTTTAGTTTATAATTGAAAGTCGTTTAAAATAATTGTTTATATATTATGAATTATAAATCAAACTAATCTAATATAGCCTTCCATGTCTTGAGACAATTGAAGGCTAAATAAATCTTGAATGGGTATTGTGTAATATACATTTAATTAGTGTCTAGTGATTTTTCTGTAAGGTTGACCTGGGTGTTTATTAAGGAAATAAGTGGTAATTACATAACATGGCGTGAATGCAATAAAGTGTTCAATTCGCCTCGCTAATACAGTTAAGTTAATCCTTGTGTAAGCCAAGCAAAATGTTGATGCGTCAGGTATTTTTGTGATCAATAATCAATAACGCCGTTAGATGGTGTTTAATGTTTGAGAACATATTTTTTCCCATCTTCCAAACAAACTGCGAATAATGTGCTGAAAGTTCTTGTCACATTATTGTAGCCTATAGTTAAATTGGAAAAACATTGAAATTCAATACTATATATACAGTAGGCCGATATGTTTGGGAGGAGAAGTGGGCTTTCATCAAATTATTTGAAAAATGATAGAATGAAATGGAAATAAATTTGATATGTGTAGCAAAGCTCATCTGTAACTCCAATAACCAATTATTCCCTAACTAGGGCGTATTGATGTGTACGGTAAGTATACTTCACTCACGTTAGGAATTGCTCTCTGAAAGGTCTTTTTTCCTACCAATATTCTACTATATAATATATTTCTGGTTGGAAAATAGCCTTTCAGAAAACAATTCCTACGCTCAACAGACTTTATGTCAGTTTGATACAATAAAATTGAATCTTCAACTAAAAACACTTCATTTAGCTCAATTTTCATAAGAAGAACCTTTGAGAAAGAATTTTTTTTCTGTGGTTAAAAATGTTGGCATATTATCAAATGATTAGTGCTATTTTATAGCTAATGGTACTATAGCATATCAAAAGTCATAGGTGGGGTTCAGATCACATGACTTGACGTATGAATACGTGAAAGTAGATATAGAAAACTATGTATCAGCCCTTTCTATGAAAATTATACTTTATTTAGGCCTATATATTACATGATTTATTAATGGGAATATCATATTATTAATCGTACTGGTAACACTCGACTACCATTTAATTGTGGTAATATAGAAATTATAGGTAACGGTGTGATGAAGGGAATATCTTGCTAGTCACAACATTGTCTCACAACAAATGTCTCATGAGGATATTATGTGTAATATTCCCCCCCTCCCCTCCCCCCGTCCTCCTGATTCACTTAGGCCTATCCTAGCACAATTACTGTTGTGAGACATAAGCACTGTAAGGGCCTGAGCACTAGCTAAATATAAAAAAAATGCATAGCACAAGATAAAAAATATAAGCATTACAGGCTCAAGAACATATAATTTAATATCTTTAAAAAAAGGTAAAAATAAAGTGTACTTAAGACTTTTATAATTAATATTATAGACAAAAGTCAACAGGGTTCCAAGGATGTAATTGTATCCAACGTGGGTTTCTCTGTGTTCCTGGGGTAAAGTGCTCGCCTCAAGACCCAAGGTTCGTGGGTTCAAACCCAGCCGGTGTCAAATTTGTCTTGAGTGATAAAAAAAAAACGTGGCACAACTTTCTTCGGAGGGCAAATAAAGCTGTTGCTCTTATGTCGATTGTGGCATGTATAAGAACACTTAACGGTATGTGAAAATACCTCTCCCGGCGAAATTGGTAGTTCCTTTCACCCTCGCTCATAGAAATTCTCGTGTGCTGATATAATTAGTCGGTACAGAAAGTGCACGTTAAATACCTCGAATAAATAACTACATCTAACGTTGGGACAGAATGTAGATTTGCGTCTGACTGTACACTACCACCCCGTTTCCCCCCCAATTCATATGTAAGCTCAGTGGACATGTTATTTTCCCGAGTTGCTGAAATATAAGCTTGCGTCTAAGCATACATACACCCCCCAATCCCTCTTTGTACTAATGTGAGTGCAGCGGTCGTTATTGTCTCCAGGCAGGTATCGCCGCGTCGCGACAGTCTCACTTCGCACTCGTGGAAAGTTGGATGTAAGATCGTCTCGTGATCACGTCTGAGCAGACATTACAACTTACTTCAGCTTGTTCAACACACAAAAACATCAACTGAGGAAACTGGAACAACGTTTTAACTAGATTTATCCCAAACTTTTTGGTAAAAAAACAACAAAAGTTGAGTTGGGATGGGATGGGAGGAACGCTAGTTTAAAGTCAATACTGTATTTATTTATTTTTCAGTTTTTATACTAATTATTTTTGGGCAAAAAAAAAATATTAAAATATTATTACCATTTAGTTGAAATATAATTTCACCCGTTTCGGTGGCTATTTGGTCCAAACTAGGGTTATTCAACCTTTTTTGTTCACGTGCTCTCACATACAATTTATCTTCAACTTTGTATCCTCAAAGTCGTTCCAAAGTGCATTACACGTTATAAATTTAAAATAAGTAAAATATATTACGTCCAATAAATAAATAATAATTTCTAAATGATAAATATGTAAATAAATGTATATACAGGGTGTCTACTGGGTCACGAAAGTCATGAAAAAGTTACTAATTGCAACAACAAAAAAAAGACACGAAAGTCCCTCAAAAGTCACGAATTTTCAATATTTTGGTCATAAAGTCAAGAAAATATTTTTGTTCGAGTTTCTCGTGAATCGTAACGTGTCATATGTTGACCCATTATGCCATGCGCTAGCCGCAAGTACCTGATTGTTTGTATTGTGATACCAAGGACAAGGTTAACATTCACCATGTAGTCAAAGTTTAATGTTGCATGTGAGTGCATAATGCCTATATATATATATATATGCATCATATAATGCTCAACCGTTTACCGAAGGAATTTTGTAGTCAAAAGAATCACCAAAAAGTCACTAATTTTTGTTTCTTCAACTTAGTAGACACACAGATATATTTTTAATTGTATGTATCTTCTAAGATGTGTTTACGTACTTTAGGTTGACTATCACTCGTCTTATGGCCCTTGGCCTTGTCGAGTGCAAGTCTAAAACCTATTTTGTGGGATGGTGGGTGAAAGGGTGAAAGGCGTGACGTGGCTTCACAACCGAACAAAGTATCCTTCCGCGCCAACATGAACAGATGGATCTCGGAAAACGTAGATGGCGCTAGCTATTAGCTAGGTATTACGGGAAAATCATCCGTTTGGAAATAACAGTTTTTTTGAGAACGAATGAAATTTTTATGTTAATATTTTCAATACTCCTTCAAAGATAATGTATCGATGTTTATTAGTTGTTACATTTTCTTAATTTTTGTTAAGAAGCCACCAGTTTTCTATTGAGAAATATCAATTTACTCGATATTTGACCACTGTTAAAATTATGAAGGAGGTGTGTATAAAACATAGAACTTTATCAACATGCTTCTATTCTTGAACAAAGCGTTTCCGTAAAGAAAACAGCAAAACAATAAAAATTCTTGAAGATAACCGTTTGTTCCCATGGACCTGCATTTCCACGCCTAATGAAAGGGGCCAATCGCCTTAAAACGTCACCCCCGCAATTGACCAGACTATTGATGATGGGAAGATCGGAGATCTAGTCCCTGTAGGGTGTTATGGAAGTGTTTTTGCTTAAATTGTTTTCCACTTTCCCCCTTCATGAAAATTCGGGTACACTGAAATTAAATTCAACCTTTCTCATCCCTAAACATTATCATAATTACTACGTAGGCTTATGCAAAGAGCCCGAACGGGTAGTAAGACGTGGTGCTAATAATAATAATAACAATAATCTGTGGGTATTAGGACAAAGCACCCGTCTTGCCTATAATGGTTTGGCGTTGATACAGAGGTCGTGGTTCGAATCTTGGGTGGGTGTATTAAGCTGGTTTCTTTTCTAAATGGTCTAGCGATCTCAATATTCAATAAAATTCTGTTACACTTCACCTTAATTCTAGCTTCCTCGTCCTCAAACCTTGCGTTTAAAATTAGTATATAGGCCTACAGATAGCCCAGATGGGTAGAAACACGTGATGCACAAAACACCGCAATAAAATAATACCAAGTTACCTATTTTTTCTCCTCATTGATCTATTTATATCAGTAAAACCCACCTCGGTGGCTAACCTGGTTTCGTGTTGACCTAGTCTGCCGAGGACGGGGAGATCGAGGTTCGAATCTCAGTCGGGTGAACTGGAGGTTGTTTTTACCTAAATGGTTTTCCACAAATGCGGGTTCACTTCGTCTATATTCGACCTTCCAAATTCCTAATCCATTTAGCGTAACTAGTACTTAATCAGATAATACAAACGGGTAATAAGACCCGGTTTTAAATAAAAATGAATAAATATACCAGTACCTAAAGTATTATTCTTAAACAATAAGGTGACCTGGCGGTCTAGGGGTAAGGTGTCAGACTTCTGTGCTGGCGGCCGGGGTTCAATCCTCGGTCCCGGCACAGATGTATCTGATTACCAAACCCTTCCTTCACCTCTGACAAGACATCTTGTGAATGTGAGGAATGCCAGGCCTCCACCGTGGTTCGGATTCCACGTTAAACTGTAGGTCCTCCATTTCATCTCACAATCACCCTACCATTACACATTAGCGTAAGTGCGTATAACCCGAACGGGTAGTAAGACGCGGTGCTAATAATAATAATAATATTATTTTTAGTTTTACAACTTAAAAAGAATTATTTTAAATGATAATCTCACGCTGCAGAAATAAATCGAGCCGACTAACATTTTCTACTCATGAACAAGAGAACAGAGCCAAACAGTTTAAATTTATTTTATTAAATTCCTTCACGACATATAATACATCCGTTTGAGTGTTATATGGACGGCCATGTTGTGGTTGGTCCGATGTAAAGGAAATGTTACCTGAGTAATGTGTAGGCATGGTTCCCAATGATGTGGACATCTGCCACGGTCGTTGACTTTTAATGTATGTTGTTGGCGTCAGCTGGGAACTCCTGCAACTGTTGTTTGTTTGTCGGCTGTAAGAATGTTATCACGCTTTCACGACACAGTGGGATTTAAATATTACTTATGTCTACAAGCTATGTATTTCTGAGGGGCTGAAAATACTAAAAAAACAAACAAGTATAGAATAATAACATAAATACATACATAAACATGCTGTTTCTTTACGGGTTGGACAAGAAACTGTGCATGTAGCTCAAAAAAACGACTCCGTACTTAATCCATTCTCACTAACTTTCTCCACACTTCCCTATCCTTGCATACTCCCTTCACTTCTTCACTTCAAGAATATCCATACACCGAATCAGACATACTCTTTTATTCTTAAAACTCTTAATGTATATTTTTTCTACACATTCTACAAAATCAAGCCACTTCTTAAATGCCCTACCCCTTCCTTTTGATTGACACACTCTACCTTCATACATTTGCTTCATAACTCGATCCACACTCATCCTCTTAACATGCCCAAAACAACGGTAAACGCTTATTTCACATTCACCTATAGGATTCCCTTTCAAACCACACTCCTTCAGCACCCATTTATTACTGGCTCTGTCCGTGCGAGTTTTCCACACACATCTATTAGATATCTCATTCCAACTGCATTCACCTCTGTCTTGTGTTTCTATTTACAAACCCACGCTTCATATCCATACAACAATGTTGGTGCTAGCACACTTTTATATACTACTGCCATCTTTAGCTCGTTCGATACTTCATTCGTGGCGATAGTCCACTTCGTCAAACTACTCTCCGATATGCGTTCACCCATCTGTCGATTTCACTCTCCACACTTACATTTTTACAGCTTCCGTCTTTAAGTTATTCCTTGATCTACAGTCTTGACTATAACTACCATCTTTAAGTTATTCCTCTAACTACCATCTTGAAGTTATTCCTTTAACTGCCCTCTTTAAGTTATTCCTTTAACTGCCATCTTTAAGTTATTCCTCTAACTACCATCTTTAAGTTATTCCCCTATATACCATCTTGAAGTTATTCCTCTAACTACCATCTTTAAGTTATTCATCTAACTACCATCTTTAAGTTATTCATCTAACTACCATCTTGAAGTTATTCCTCTATCTACCATCTTGAAGTTATTCCTCTATCTACCATCTTGAAGTTATTCTTCTAACTACAATCTTTAAGTTATTCCCCTAGCTACCATCTTGAAGTTATTCCCCTAGCTACCATCTTTAAGTTATTCATCTAACTACCATCTTTAAGTTATTCATCTAACTACCATCTTTAAGTTATTCCTCTATCTACCATCTTGAAGTTATTCCTCTATCTACCACCTTTAAGTTATTCCTCTATCTACCATCTTTAAGTTATTCCTCTATCTACCATCTTTAAGTTATTCCTCTATCTACCATCTTTAAGTTATTCCTCTACCTACCATCTTGAAGTTATTCCTCTACCTACCATCTTGAAGTTATTCCTCTACCTACCATCTTTAAGTTATTTCTTTAACTGCCATCTTTAAATTATTCATCTATCTACCATCTTGAAGTTATTCCTTTTAACTGCCATCTTGAAGTTATTCCTCTATCTACCATCTTGAAGTTATTCCTCTAGTTATGATTCCCCTAGCTACTATATTGAAGCTATTTATCTAGTTAATGGATTGAACTAGTTCTGTTGTGATCTGTCCTTTGTGGTTGTTAATTCATACCAACTTGAGCGCTTGAGTACATTTTTGCTAGCGCAAGTGTTTTCTTTGCTTGGAGGTTAATACATAAAGTGGGTACTATGCGCCAAGTGGCACACTCAGGGTGAAAGGTGAGGGCAAGTGGGGCAGTTGCCCCCTTTCTCAAGGACCAAATGGTTTTAATAAAAACCTCAAATGCATCAAGTTTAACTACGGAATAAAATCGAGCACTGAAGATGTGTTGAATGAATTCAATCTACATAGTTTAGTCTAATAGGCAGCTAATTTCAACAATTATCCAAGTGAATACCAATCCATGTAGATTATAGAAGAATTTAAATTTAACCGAAATTTATAAGGGATGGTCATTCCAAATAACTTCTAAGTTCATCCATTTGTTTTACTTTTTACTGAAGAGGGTACTCGAACTCTTTTTTTGGGTTGGAGGGCAAACCTATTTTTTTTAACTTTATTTTTATAACCAGCCCCTCCGACCCAAGCACCCCTTTCCTCTGAATTTCGATTCTTGCTACAACCTTTACTGTTCCCACAACCCACTCTCCCCCCAAGTAAATATATTCCGTTCACGATAGGTTTTTACCTGGATGGCAGTTCGAAAATCATATGTTTAGGTTTTGGATTGCCAACACTTGTAAAAGATCACGGTTTTGTTATAAATGTAAAGATCTTTAATTACCTGTTATATATTACATTTAAAATAAAGTAAACTTAAATTTTCTCATACTATTTCATTTTTTAAATAATTTCCTTTTATCCAACCTGAAACAATATTTCAAACATAATTAAAAGTACTTATTTCGTTTTGGAACGTTACTGATTTTGTGTAATATAGTGGACACATCTATAGCTTTTAATACAGGCATCGTATTTACTTGGAATAGAGAAAATTATTGTAATTTTTTTTACATACAATAAATGATTTTATTATTATTTTATCGTATTTTGAAATGTTTAACTGAATAAAATATTGTCATCAACTGCGTGTCTGCATCATTGTAAAAAACGTTTTTACCGTTATGTTCAATCATATGGTTTAAATTTGTCAGTCGCCATTTTGAAGCTATGTTCGTTAGAAGTTTTTGTGAAAGTGATGTTAATATTTTTTTAAGTGGAATAAAACTATAAATAAACTTTGTGTCCGACCTCAAATAAATATATAAATAATATTGGCCTAAATTACTGTGGTTTACTATCATATCAATATATTACCATCTGTTTTTATTACAGTCATCCAAAGTGATAGATGTCAGCTGTTGGCGTAGTGATATATTAGGGATTACTTCTAGTAACATTTCGAGCTGTCATTCAGGTAAACTTAGCTCGTGAATGACTTATATCTGGGTGCGCTACTGTAGCCCATGCATTCGTTCATGTTGCAAAGATTTGTTACTGTACTGACAGAGTAAATAATAAAAATATGCGCTGGGTGATGTTTAGAAAGAAACTGCGGCTGTATTTAGTCCAATCTAGCTACGATCATTGTTCCTGAAACATAGGCAACACAACTAGGGACTGTACGCCTTCACAATAAAGCGATAGATAGTGAGTGATAAAACCGAAAGTTAATTACAATCATCCGTATCGGTGGGCACGTGGACTTAATTATAAGCTCATCTGATTTGGTTTGCCATTGATGGGGGATTCGGGGTTCGAATCCTGGTCAGGTGTACGGTACTGAAGGATTTTTACATTAATGGTTTCCCCACATTACTTCCACGCAAGTGCAGGTACAATTCCTCTTATTTTTGCGTTCATTATAATAACTAAATTTGTTTAGCTCGGACTGATAATCTTCATAGAAAGGACCTTATCTGACAGCTCAAAAGAGTTATTGGACCTACTTTCATGTATTCACACGTCAAGTCATGTGATCTGCAGCTGTCACGGTTTATTAAAAAAAAAATAGCCTACATATAAAATAGCAAAAATAGCAAATGTATTTCATAATTGTATCATTGTTGGCCACAAAAATTATGTTTGTAGCCTACGTATGAAAATTTGACAGTAGTTGTTCACAAATCACCACACTGTGGGTTTGTTTTGGGATCTACTTTTCCACCTCACATTGTTCCTCATATTTATCTTTGTCTTAGTCTATTGCTATAATTATATATGGTTTAATTCACCGCTATCCGGATAATAATGTTTCTCTTGAGGCAGCATGCTGTATGGCATCAAAAAACAATGGCAACATGCTGTACGCCATCTTGTAACAATGGCAACATGCTGTACACCATCTTCTAACAATGGCAACATGTTGTACCCCATCTTGTAACAATGGCAACATGGTGTACGCCATCTTGTAACAATGGCAGCATGGTGTACATCATCTTGTAACAATGGCAGCATGGTGTACGCCATCTTGTAACAATGGCAGCATGCTGTATTACATATTGTAACAATGGCAGCATGGTGTACGTCATCTTGTAACAATGGAAGCATGGTGTACGTCATCTTGTAACAATGGCAGCATGGTGTACGTCATCTTGTAACAATGGAAGCATGGTGTACGTCATCTTGTAACAATGGAAGCATGGTGTACGTCATCTT
>CABEEJ010005798.1:0-20704 GCA_901482245.1 Timema douglasi | reverse complement strand
ATTACCAAACCCTTCCTTCACCTCTGACAAGACATCTTGTGAATGTGGGGAATGCCAGGCCTCCACCGTGGTTCTGATTCCACGTTAAACTGTAGGTCCTCCATTTCATCTCACAATCACCCTACCATTATACATTAGCGTAAGTGCGTATAACCCAAACGGTTAGTAAGACGCGGTGCTAATAATAATAATAATAATAATAATAAAACCAAGCTGGGGTCGACGGATTTTTCTTGAGCGATAAAAATCCGTAGCACTAGGTCTACTTTCTTTGGAGGAGATTTAAAGACGTCAATCCCATGTCGATTGTGCATGTAAAAGAACCATGGAATCTGTTTGAAAATACTTATCCCGGCAACATTAGTAGGCCCTTTCTCTCTTGCCCATAGGCATTCGTGTGATGACTTAATTAGTGGTTCATAAAGTGCACGTTGAAAACATCAAATAAAAAAAATGCAGTATCTATAGCTTTCAATAATTTGTCACGATTATATTGGTATTTAATGTGTAACTTTTTATTTAAAAAAACAAAAGTCAAACTATATTCTATAAATTGAAAATTACACCTCGACACGGGAATTGAACCCAGGACCTTTGGATTAGTGTGCCAATGCTCTAATCACTGAGCTATCCAGGAATAGTCGCGTGTCGAAAGACATTCTTCACTCATATTTTAAGGCAGAGTCTATGATGGCTATGCGGAAATCGTCGGCTACAAATGTGTGATTTTATTAAGACCACGAGCTATCAGATAACGCAGCCATGCTCGACTCTAGTTGGCTTATTGCCGCCACTTGTGCATTTATAACTGTACGAGTTCACATATCATGATGGATTAAGTAGCAAATATTCTTTATTTATTAGTTACGGTTATAGCCGAATCTAAATATATTCTTTAGATTGAAAAATGACACCTGGACAATTTACAAAATATGATATCTAGATGCGGCTATAATCGTAACTAAAAGTAAAGTAGCTTTGCTATTTAATCCATCATTAAAAGTTAAATTGCTTCCCCTTCCATCTCACCGTAAGTACACACAGACGAAACAATCTGTTTAGTTTTAACACAACCTCTGCTGCGAAAAGTCTCCCCCCCCCCTTCCGTTTCGTTTTCTAAATTTTGAACATATTTATTATTTCCTTCCATAGTTTGTATTTCATTGTCGGTGACCTGGTGGTCTAGGGGTAAGGTGTCAGACTTCTATGCTGGCGGCCGGGGTTCAATCCTCGGTCCCGGCACAGATTTATCTGATTACCAAACCCTTCCTTCACCTCTGACAAGACATCTTGTGAATGTGAGGAATGCCAGGCCTCCACCGTGGTTCGGATTCCACGTTAAACTGTAGGTCCTTCATTTAATCTCACAATCACCCTGCCATTACACATTAGCGTAAGTGCGTATGACCCGAACGGGTAGTAAGACGCGGTGCTAATAATAATAATTATATTTCGTTAAAGTAGAAATGAGAGAGGGAATATGTGATCATAAGTACACCATGCTTAGGTCTCACAGGCCGTTGTGGCGTAATATTACATTCCCCTCACTATTAATAATAATAATATTTAGCACCGCGTCTTACTACCTGTTCGGGTTATACGCTTTAAATACTAATTACGCTATTAGATTAGGAATTGGGAAGGGTGAATTAGAGGAAGTGAACCCGCATTTGCGTGGAGGGAGAGTGGAAAGCCATTTAGGAAAGCCCACCCCCATTTCACCCGACCGAGATTCGAATCTCGATCTCCCCGTCCTCAGCAGTCGAGCTCAACACTACTAGCGCGTTAGCCAACTACGCCACCGAGGGTGCTCCACTATTGTTTCAAACAAATCAACATCGAATATGATTCATTACTCCATTGTTCTTACATGTAAATTAAATCAATACGCTGTAAAAACACTTAATACACATTAGTTTCGTTTAAACATAAATTAACACTTAGACCCTATTATAATATTTATTTCTACTTATTTTTATTTCAATATTAATTTATATGTGATTCTTTAACTTAATTTCATTTTAAATATTATTCATAATAAAAAATGATAGCTTGTCCCGATTATCGCTACAATAATTATCTCGTCTAAATGAAAATCAACATATTACAATAGAGCCTGTTTCCATTCACAACATTTCTATTTGGACATAAATTAACAATTGATGTTATTCCATTGGCCTCATTTTCATTTCAATATAAATCAACACTGGAGAAAATATTCCAGCCATCTTATAGTCAATATATTATAAATCAATAGAGGACATTATGTTGAGGTTATAGTCGGGTCTAGCCACTCTCGCAAAAGATTGGACTGCCGATGACAGGAAGATTGGGTTTCGAATCCCGGTCAGGTGTACTGAGGTTTTTTTCCCCCTAAAATAGTTTCCCGCCCTCCCACCACTTAAATGTGGAAACTCTTCCTTTGAATGAAACCTTTCTCGTTCTTAACACATTAGCGTAATTAGTACATATGCATATAATCTTAACAAGTAATAAGATGTGGTGCTAAAAAATAAATAAAAAAATAGTAGTATTTAAGTACAAAGGACGTTCTGCAAGGCCCTTTCTATATTCCGTTCACGATAGGTTTTTACCTGGATGACAGTTCGAAAATCATATGTTTAGGTTTTGGGTTGCCAACACTTGTAAATTTATAATTGTAAATATCTTTAATTACCTATTATATATTACATTTAAAATAACGTAAACTTAAGTTTTCTCATACTATTTCATTTTTAAAATAATTTCCTTTTATCCAACCCGAAACAATATTTTAAACATAATTAAAAGTACTCATTTTTCGTTTTAGAACGTTACTGATTTTGTGTAATATAGTGCATACATCAATATCTTTAAATACAGGCATCGTATTTATTTGGAAAAGAGAAAATTGTTGTCATTTTTTTACATACAATACATGATTTTATGATTATTTTATCGTAATTTGAAATATTTAACTGAATAAAGTATTTTCATCAACTGCGTGTCTGCATCATTGTAAAAAACTTGTTTACCGTTATGTTTAATCATATGGTTTAAATTCGTCAGTCGCCATTTTGAGGCTATGTTTGTTAGAAGTTTTTGTGAAAGTGGTGTTAATATTTTTTAAAGGGGAATACAACTATAAATAAACTTTGTGTCCTACATCAAATAAATATATAAACAATATTGGCCTAAATTACTGTGGTTAACTATAACATTAATATATTACCATCTGTTTTTATTACAGTCATCCAAAGTGATAGATGTCAGCTGTTGGCGTAGTGATATATTAGGGATTAATTCTAGTAACATTTCGAGCCGTCATCCAGGTAAACTTAGCTCGTGAATGACTTATATTTAAATCCTTTAATAAACTCCTTTGTTTAGTACAAAGTTAGATAAATATAGGACTTTATAGTCCAGCTACCCCCACAGTAAGGACAAGATAAATCAACACGCTAAAATACTTCATTGACGCCAAAATACGGTCCAACATAAATCAACATGTGGTAATATTTCACTCGCCTCAAGTTAAGATAAACATCCATCAACATGTAATGTAATATTCCATATAACCCATTTTCATGTTGGCATATTCTTGTAACAAAAGCTGTACAGCTTACCGTTCTTAGAGATCTGGTTTGGGGGGCGTTCTACCTAGGGTGGCTGATGGTGGATCCCCCCAACAGGGGATATAGGGGATTGGTTTGGGAGGCTTTCTACCTAGGGTGGCTGATGGTGGATCCCCCCAACAGGGGATATAGGGGATTGGTTTGGAAGGCGTTCTACCTAGGGTGGCTGATGGTGAATCCCCCCAACAGGGGATATAGGGGATTGGTTTGGGGTGGCGTTCTACCTAGGGTGGCTGATGGTGAATCCCCCCAACAGGGGATATAGGGGATTGGTTTGAGAGGCGTTCTACCTAGGGTGGCTGATGGTGAATCTCCCCTAACAGGGGATATAGGGGATTGGTTTGGGAGGCGTTCTACCTAGGGTGGCTGATGGTGAATCCCCCCAACGGGCCAACGGGGGATGTAGGGGATTGGTTTTAACATTTATCTTCTTTTGTGGTAATTTAAGTTGTTTTTTATAAATTACTTGAATAAGTTCTATGAATTTTATGGTAATTCATTAAGCTACTAGCATTGTTATTTAGAAGGAATACACATATACATAATTAATAATACAAAACTTGCCCGCATTTGCAAGGAAGTAGAGTGAAAAACAATTTAATAAAAACACCCGGCTGAAATGTTAACCCTGATATCCCCGTCATGTAATCCAGTTTCTTGCGAGAGTGATGCCATTCGACCACCGAAGCGTTTAAGTCAGTTTATAAAAAGTTTATATTTAAGATCTGTCAACAATGCACATCTTTGGAGCCAGATGAGTATATCTTTCTCATTCTGATATTTTTCAAAACTTTCTGCTCTAACTTTGCGCAGCCTCGCTCACTACTTTGATGAGCCATATCTTCTATTATTTTCATTACATATAGCTACATTTCGTAGACATGATTTATTACCATTTGCCGCTGTTTAGTAACACGCATGTAAAACAACAACCAAGCTATGGGGTGTATTATGTACCATTTAAATGGTAAATACCTATTCCGGTCCCGCTTCGGTGGCTTAATGATCTAAGGCACTACTCTGGCAATAGACTGGCTGCCTATGACGGGGAGATCACGATTCAATCCCGGTTGGGTGCTCTAAGGGTGTTTTCTTTCCTAAATGATTTTCCACTCTACCTTCACTCAAATTTGGGTTAACTTCTTCTAAATTCAACCTTCCTAATCCCTTACAGATTAGAATAATTAGTGCATTGGCGTATAACCCTAACGGGTAGTAAGTCACCGTGCCGAAAAGTGTATTTTATGGTTCTCAATAGTGTTTATTTTTATTTGAGGTAGTTAACGTGCACTTACTGATTGTAACAACCCACATGAGTTTTAATGAGCGAGAGCGAAAGGTCCTACCAATTTTGCTGGTAAAGATATTTTCTCATAACTTCCAGGGTTATTTTACATGCCACAATGGACGTGGAACGGACGACAGCTTTATCTTCCCTCCGAAGGAAGCTGTGCTATAGATATTTATAGATAAAGAAAAATCCGTCAACCCCAGCTGGGCTTGAACTCACGAATATTGGGTCTTGAGGCGAGCACTTTACCCCAAGACCACCGAGGTTGACTCCCCAAAGGTGATTCTAAAATGTCCGGTGACCTGGTGGTCTAGGGGTAAGGTGTCAGACTTCTATACTGGCGGCCGGGGTTCAATCCTCGGTCCCGGCACAGATTTACTTGATTACCAAACCCTTCCTTCACCTCTGACAAGACATCTTGTGAATGTGGGGAATGCCAGGCCTCCACCATGGTTCGGGTTCCACGTTGAACTGTAGGTCCTTCATTTCATCTCACAATCACCCTACCATTACACATTAGCGTAAGTGCGTATAACCCGAACGGGTAGTAAGCAGTAGCGGATTTAGGTTTGAGGACGCCCTAGGCCCGAGACGATATGGCGCCCTTTTTTTTGTAACAGTATATATATATAAACATATATATATATAAACATATATATATATATAAACATATATATATATAAACATATATATATGTTTATATATACATATATGTGTGTGTGTGTATAAAATAATGAAAATAATAACAATAATAATAAGAAATCTAATTCAGGTATAAACTAAACATTTATTTTTTTAACACAACAATTAAATATAGAATTAATAATAAATTGCTTGTAATTAAAATATAAATTATTTTTATCTAATTAATCATATAATAAAATTTTTTCTTGCTTTCGTCCGTGCGAAAATATCAATGACCTCCTCATACTTAATTTCTTGAACCAATTGTGCTTCAATGGTTAGTAATGCAAGTGCATTTAGTCTGTCTTGTTTCATACTTGCATGCAAATAACTTTTCACTCTTTTCAGAGTGGAAAATGATCTTTCTCCAGAACCCAATCGATTTTTAATTTTAGTCATCTTAAAAATTTTGGCGCCCCTCAAAATTTGCCGCCCTATGCCCGGGCCTCACGGGCCTAAGCCTAAATCCGCTACTGGTAGTAAGACGCGGTGCTAATAATAATAATCTAAAATGTCTTTCTCCAATATTAACAAGGAAAAAAAGACGGTAAATTTAGAATATAGTATAAATTGGCTGTGAATTAGGGGCCTAAGTTCTGAAATTTGTTCGAGCATCGCATTCACCAACAGCGACAGATTCAGGAAAAAAATATAATAAAGCATGGATCTAAAAATGTAAAAGTTGGTTTATTAAAAAATTCGTGGTTCGTAAATTTACTTTATCCTACAACGCAATCGACGCATCCTCTGCAAACACGACAAATTGCACGCGATACGTTTTTGTTTTTTTGCGGATATCCTGTTTGTGGGTTAGATATGGTCAACTTTCACTTCCTGCTGTGATAATATAGATGTTGTTTAGTTTTAATCATGCCATGTCTGTTGTTATTCTAAACTCCGGTATAGAGATGAAATTGGAAACGGCTAATGGAATCATCACAACTAACTACTGAGCTAGAACACCGGAGTCGACAAAACTTGGTTTGCACATCAAACAGGCGTGGTGTCGTAGACAGACCTAAAATATAGTTATCCGGTAGATATGTATATTAGTTATGGAACTCAAGCATATTTGAACTCTCGAATCCCTAAGTAAGATAAGATAAAGTAAGTAAGATAAAATATAGGATTTGAAATTCGAAAAAAAACCTCTTTTTTTCCTAATTTTGGATTAAGATTGGTTTTAGAGCTTTATTACTGTAAATAGGTGGCCCCACGCCAACCTAATTGAAGAAAAAATTAACAATTAACAGACCATTCATTTAACACTAATCTAAATGTATGAGTGTTATAATGAATGTACTACAAGAACAAAATGTAATTTATATTTTCTACTAGTCTTTCACCCAATTCGGTGGCCGTGTGGTCTAAGGCGTCACTCTCTCAATAGACTAGACTGCCAATGATGGGATGGTCGGGTATACTGAGGGTGGTTTTTACAGAATTGTTTTTCACTCTTAAAAAAACGGTGACCTGGTGGACTAGGGGTAAGGTGTCAGTCAGACTTCGGTGCTGAGATCCGGGGTTCAATCCCCGGTCCTGGCACAGATTTATCTGATTACCAAACCCTTCCTTTACCTCTCACAAGACGTGTATTAAACACAACTTGTGAATGTATGGAATGCCAGGCCTCCACCGTGGTTCGGATCCCACGTTAAATAGTAGGTCCTCCATTCATATCACAATCACCCTACCATTACACACTAGCGTAAGTGCGTATAACCCGAACGGGTAGTAAGACGCGGGCTAATAATAATAATACTAATGATGATAATAATAATAATAATAATAATAAAGAAACAAACAATTTTTATCATATTTTTATTTCATTCTTTGTTCATAAATTTTTACAAGAGTCGGATCTGAAATTCGGATTAATAAAATAGTGGATTTGACTCGACCCATCTCTAAAAATTATATGAAATAAGATCACAACCTCCAAGAAGAGCGCTCGCCAATGGACAGGGCCTTTGTTAGACCAAGATCAAATAGTAGTGGTACAAATGATGATTTGTTTGTGTACACCCTGTGGCGCTGTCTATGTTTAGAGGGGGCGGATCTTCTACCCCGTCCCTGTCACTCCACCCTCTTCTCTCGTGAGAACCTCTTTTCATTCTCCTCCAACCGCTACATTCCATCTCCAGCCGACAACAAACCCTCCTCCAGCTAGCCTCCCTGATACTCCCAGCATGACTCCAGCGCTTTCTTTGTCCGCTCAGGTACGATTCACTCTGGCGGAAAGAAACCAAACTGGCCTCAGATGATTCATTTGTTATTACTAGGGCTAGGGTTTTTATGATTGTGCATTTTTTGTTTGTCAAACCTAGAATGTTGTTCAGGTGTATCAAGTCCATTTACCGTAGAAATTGTTTTCTGAAAGGCCTTTTTCCCTACCATAAATTTATTATATATAGTATGATATTGGTAGGAAAAAAGACCTTTCAGAGGGTAATTCCTACCGTGAATGGAGTTTACAAATGTGTTCCATAAGAATATAAACTGATTTAAGTACAGTAGCCTCGTACAATAGCCCCGTGGCTTCTTTGGTGCTGACTGACAGCTCACAGCTGACTTCTGACAGTCAACATTTAGGTACAGTAGCGCCTTGGCTTCTTTGGTGCTGACTGACAGCTCACAGCTGACTTCTGACAGTCAACATGTAGGTATATACCTACATTTTGACCGTCAGAAGGGTACAGCTGTTAAACACATGTTTTTGCAGATCATATGGCTCGGCGTAGGGATACATAATTTGGTCTGGTAACTTTTCAAAGCTGTCAGCTGTGAGCTGATGGTCAGCACCAAAGAAGCCATGGGGCTACTGTAGATTTATTAGGGCATATTTTAGCATATTTCCGTGTTTTTAGGCCAAACTGCATATTTTCAGGTTTTCAGTAATTTTAAGGTTTTTTTGGGGTTATTTTTGAGTCATTATTTTGCATATTTTGGTATTTTCAATATAAATGACATTTTTGTATGATTTTCCCTGAAAGCCAGAACAATACCGAGAGAAATAAAGAAGGGTGAGAGGGGAGTTGTTTTGTTTAGAACATCTTTACACGCATCATAGCAAACGGTGGTGATAATACTTCCACCCCTCCCCTCTCTTCTTTTATACGGCATATTTCTTGTTTAAAAACTTTCAGTTTGACACAGAAACTGTAAAGAATTAAATTGTATTATAAGAGTTGTTTTTTATCTCGTATACGGTATAGGACATGTTTTTAGGCAATAGATTTTTTAGTTTGCCACAGAGACTGTATAAAAAATTAATTGTTTTTTTCTTGGTTATTCTTTGTTTTGGTTATATAGGTAAAGTTAGTAAAATTGGTTAGTAAACTAAAGACTTTCTGTTGACACAGACAGTTTTTGGTAATTTTTTTGGTTTAAAAGGTCGTTTTTGTTTTGTTTTAAAGGGCGTAACTTTTGTTTTAGAGGGCATATTTTTAGGTTTTTTTTGTCATAAATGATTTTTTTTATAAATCATTTGCTAGCAATTTTTAGGGCATTGAAATCTTATCCCTAGTTCTTACTAACACATTGGGGGGAAAACAACCTATGGGCAGGGTGACCATTGAACACACCCTGTTTTTTTGCAGGACAGTAGGTACTGTTTTTTTTAAACCAAATACACTAGCCCTGTGGCTTCTTTGGTGCTGACTGACAGCTCACAGCTGACTTCTGACAGTCAACATTTAGGTATATACATACATTTTGACTCTCAGAAGTGACAACTGATAAACACATGTTTTTGCAAATCATATGGTTAGGGGTAGGGATACATAATTTGGTCTGGTAACTTTTCAAAGCTTTTAGCTGTCAGCTGTCAGTCAGCACCAATTAAGTCATGGGGCTACTGTACTTACAAGCGTAAGTTACTTCTTTTTGAAGTGAAAGAAAATATTTTGAATGAAACAGTGCTAGCGCAAGGAATTCCTCCCTCGCTCTATTATTTTATCTTTATATACTCTAATATGTATCCTTTTTTTTTTACTTATAGGTTAGTATGACATGTTTGATATTTTTTCTGTCCCTTTTTTAAAAAATAGAAACATATGGCCACCATACCAACAACACGCGTAAGAAATATGTTTCTCCCCGTTTGGTTCATACGCGTATGAACTGAATGAGTAAGATTAAATTCGAATGGAGGTTTGCTGCATTTGCCTGGAGCAAGAGCTGTAAGCCATTTAGGAGTTAAAAAAAACTCTCTGAACACCCGACAGGGATTCAAACCCATATCTCCCTGTCATCGGCAGTCTAGTCTAGCAAAAGAGTGACGCCTTAGAGCTTAGACCATGCGGCCACCAAAGGAAGTTTCTGTTTAACTACGACCACTAAATTAATAGTGCCGACCATGTCATAGTTCATTTTACTCCTTCCATGGAAGGACGTCATTGAAAGAGAAAGGTAAACAAATGGTCAACAAGGGAATATAATGTGAGTAAAAAAAAAAAATACAATTAAAAATAATTTGTGTTCATATAAAACTCAAAAATACACGAAGGATTGATACATTTGATATTATTATTATTATTATTATTATTATTATTAGCACCGCGTCTTACTACCCGTTCGGGTTATACGCACTTACGCTAATGTGTAATGGTAGGGTGATTGTGAGATGAAATGGAGGACCTACAGTTTAACGTGGAATCCGAACCACGGTGGAGGCCTGGCATTCCACACATTCACAAGCTGTGATTAATACACGTCTTGTCAGAGGTGAAGGAAGGGTTTGGTAATCAGATAAATCTGTGCCTGGACCGCGGATTGAACCCCGGCCGCCAGCACAGAAGTCTGACACAAAATTTAATATTAACTAATAAAATGATATCCCCATATTTGCTAATAATTTAATTTTTTTTAAATCAGACATTTTGAAACGCATCCCCTTTCCCTGTGATTCAATGATCTGAAATTTTCTCCGATTGAAACTACCGTAGAGCTGTCGTATAACCTTATTCCGTGTGGTCAAGCCAACAAGCACCCTCAGTACAGTAGACGGAAGCGTATTGAGTCTAGCGCTGGACAGAATGCAGGTCAGCAGGCCTGCAAGGCGCAAGATGATCCACTCACGCCCACAGTCGTCAGGTTGGCACCACCCTTTAACTCTGAAACTAGTCGCACAGGTAAGAATAAAAAAACAAAGGCGTCAGTCTCATCTTGTTCGATCTGCCAGATGGGAAAATCACGGTCAGATGTGAGGATTTATTTCCCTTCTAGATTGTTTACTCTCTCGCTTTCCTTTCACGCAAATGCGGCCACACT
This sequence comes from Timema douglasi, assembly GCA_901482245.1. Taxonomy (NCBI): domain Eukaryota; kingdom Metazoa; phylum Arthropoda; class Insecta; order Phasmatodea; family Timematidae; genus Timema; species Timema douglasi. Next base: position 9,844 of record CABEEJ010005798.1, on the reverse strand, counting down.
TCTTGTCTCTGAGCTCCACCATACTCTTTATCCAATTAGTGTAAATATGTGGATAGCCCAAACAAGTAGCAGGAATTTTTTTTTTAAATATTTAGGTGCTAATAGGATCATTTGGGCTCAAACCCAGGCCTCCCAATTGAAATGTAGGCATGGAAACCCCTTTCCCCCCTCCGCACACTTTCTCCCTTTTAAAACTAACGTTAAAGTTTACAACTATCAATAAATGCTCCGTCAATGTGTCAAACAATTTATCTGAAGCATCACTCTCGTGTTAGACTGGCCAGCTTATGACGGGGTGATCGGGGTTTGGATCTGAGGGGGGTTTTTACTAAATGATTTCCCACTCTCCTTCCACGCAAATACGGTTAGATTACCTCTAAAAGGCTTCCTTCCTCATCCCTATCCCATTAGAGTAATAATTATCATTAACGCGTACAACCTGAAAAGGCATTAGAACACGTCGATAATAAAAACCTAAAATTCCTATAGTATTCATAATCTATCAGTTTTATCATCGGTGGACACGCGGTCTAATTGTCTTGTCAGAATCATTTAGGTTGATATGCTGGTGACCAAAAGCTTGGGGGCTTAAATCCTGTTTGGGTGTACTAAGAGTGGTGTCTTCCTTAAATGTACAGTCGAGAGAAAAGAAGTGGAGATGTCCGGCTGTTGCCGGGACCCCACGGTAATTATTCGTATTGGTTAGAAGAGCGGAGATGAGAAGTGAGCTTGGAAACGTTTTAATGGCTCTTCCCCTCGGCCGTGATAAAGGGAGGAAGTACTAGGGCTCTCTTTCAGGGACTGGTCTAGCCGATCTGAGCAACTATACAAACCAGCTACAGGCTGGATACAAAGCAACTACATGTTGTATACAAAACAGCTACAGGCTGGATACAAAGCAAATACAGGCTGGATACAAAACTGCTACAGGCTGGATACAAAGCAACTACAGGCTGGATACAAAACAACTACAGGCTGGATACAAAGTAGCTACAGGCTGGATACAAAGCAACTACAGGCTGGATACAAAACAGCTACAGGCTGGATACAAAGCAGCTACAGGTTGGATACAAACCAGATACAGGCTGGATACAAAACAACTACAGGCTGGATACAAGGCAACTACAGGATGGATACAAACGAGATACAGGCTGGATACAAAACAACTACAGGCTGGATACAAGGCAACTACAGGATGGATACAAAACAGCTACAGGCTGGATACAAAGCAGCTACAGGCTGGATACAAGGCAACTACAGGCTCGGTATAAACCACACGATGGATTTTGAAGCCAGAGTTGGAGTCGCTACATTCCTACAAACTATGACTCCACAGCCCTGGCGACGAGGAAAGTGTAACTTAAAATAAATGTACCCGAATATGCTACCACCACTCTTATGGCGAATAGACTCTAGATTGATTGGACGCAGGTAACAGACAATCGGTAGCGATTAGAATTATTCCGGCCAGTCGTAACAATAGTGTTTTTTTCCCCTAAAGGATCCTCAACTTTACATTTAAATGCGGGCACATTTACCCTAAATTCTTCCTTTTTAATCACTCTCTCATGAGCGCAGTTAAAATGCGCGTATATTGCAGGGGATAGGGTGTGAGGTGGGGCAAAAGAGGGGGAAGGGTGAACTGTGATCTTTTATCTTCAGTCCAATCTTGATAATAAGAGTCTTATCTGACAGCTATAAAAGCTACTGGAGCTACTCTCACGTACATAAAGTCCATTTACCGTAGGAATTGTTTTCTGAAAGGCCCTTTTCCCTACCATAAATCTATTATATAGTAGGATATTGGTAGGAAAAAGAACCTTCCAGAGAGTAATTCCTACCGTGAATGGAGTATATATTATACTAGTCATATGATATACAGATGTAATTGTTTATTGATATTTTTATTACTTCCTCAATGGCACTAGCAACTTGGAAGTTCGTTGGCGAAACCTATACCTATATTGAGCTAGTTTCATCCAGTCCACCTCATCACACCCTATCTCTATCTTGAGCTAGTTTTATCCAGTCCACTTCATTACACCCTATCTCTATCTTGAGTTAGTTCTATCCAGTCCATCTCATTGCATTCTATCTTTATCTTGAGCTAGTTCTATCCAGTCCACCTAATTACACCCCATCTCTATCTTGAGTTCTATCCAGTCCATCTCATTGCATTCTATCTTGAGCTAGTTTTATCCAGTCCACTTCATTACACCCTATCTCTATCTTGAGATAGCCCACCGTAATCTACAAGTCATGTAAGGTAACACAACCGGTAAAATTACTGTTTTGTATATTCAGAGTTTTACATTCCTTGAAAGTCAGCGAGATGTCAACAACTTACTGACCGTGTAAAAGCATACATTTCACGACTGTCTTCTTTTCCTTATTTAAACACACCAATGTTGACTTCCAAACCGGTCTGTTTGTATTTCCAAAAAGGCCCTTTCTATTAAGACTGATCTGTATTTGTCTCGGTCCGTTCAAACATGCGACTCATGGCTACATGGCTGGCTACAGCGGGCTCTTATGTTGAGAAACATTCATTAGACTCCCTGCTATGTTTAGATTCTTGATGGTAGTGGACTCCCCCTAAAGACATGATCCAGGGATCAGTGCTGCCAACCTCTGGCCGAGATACGGAGCGCACGTGCTGTGTGTATGTGTGTGTGTGTGTGTGTGTGTGTGTATGTTTGGTCAGGTTGGCAGCGGCCAGGTCACTCTCGCACGAAGGTGTTTTCCACGGGGAGAGGGGGTAACATATTTCTCCATTTTGCGAGGTAACACAATCACTTACGACCTTCATATTTGTGCTACTAGAATACAAAATTGAGCAGTTATTGTTTTGTATTTGTGCCCTCAGATTAAATTGGGATGGAAGAAAACGAACATTTAAGCCAGTATTTAATTTTTCTATGACAAAAACTTTTTATTTGGTTGGTACGTCCAGTTTAATGTTCATAAAAGTGTAATCAACAAACACTTATTATTTAATGTTTGTTATAATCGTGGAGGTATTTGACTAGAAACATTTAACCAAAGATAAAAAAAATCTTGGTCAAATTACGCAATCCTCGTGACAGATAATCAAAAACTGTTGAGATAACTACGTGTAAAAATTCATCAAAATGTAGGCAAGATTGGATATATTATCTTGGATCAAATGTTTTTGCTATAAAAACCGAAACAAAAAGTCGCACCCTTCCGTTCCATCACAAGGAATATGGACACTTGTTCCGTGAATTGTAATTTCACACTATTTGGTAACGCAATGTTATAACACAAATATCTAGAAACATAGATAGTGGGATTCAGGTGAAAAGGAATTTTTAGTAAATACAAATATATTTATTTTGCGGTCAACATTGATGATTGATAACATTATTATATAATTTTCTTTAAATTGATAAATGACACCTAGGCATGGGCCTTGAACCCAGGATCTTTGGCTGAGTACTCCAATTAACTGACCACCCGGGTAGCTAAGTGGTAAGAACATTGGCGTAGTCAGTAAAAGGTCCCGTGTTGGATTTCCGTGTCCAGGTGTCATTTTTCAATTTTAAAAATATGATATTTAGCTAAAATCAACAAATATAATAGCTTAGCTATGCGATCTATTATTATTTAAGTTTTTTTTTAGCACCGCGTCTTACTACCCGTTCGGGTTATACGCTTTAAGTACTAACTACGCTAATGGATTAGGAATTGGGAAGGTTGACTTAGAGGAAGTGAACCCGCATTCGCGTGGAGGGTATTTAAGTATTGATATTATCTATGAAAAGTGAATTTTGAGTATCACATGACTTGACTATAAATATAATAAAAATAACCTAGTTTTAGTAGCCTCGCTATTTTTCATGAAAATTCTTCCTACCGAATTTTTACTCTGTCACGTTAGAGTTACTTTACAACACTGTTCCTCATTCAGTCTTTTTAAATTTTATAATAACAATTAGTACCTACACCGCGTCTTACTACCCATAGGATCTATCAGAATTATTTACAATTTAGGGGGTAGAAACGAAGAACGTAGAGCTAAGAGAATGTGTAGCCGAATTCTCGTGGATGGAGAGGGATAAACCATCGAGGAAGAAACCCCCCCAGTAAAACAGACTGGAACTCGAAACCCGATTTCCCTAAATCAATAGTATAGCCCGAGAGTGATGCCTTAGACGATTTTATCACCGAATTGGGTTTTAACTCAAACGCATAAGGCGTCACTCTCGTAATAGACCAGACTGCCCGGGACGAAGAGATCAAGGTTCGAGTCCCGGTCGATTTTACTGAGGGTGGGCTTAATTAAAGGGTTTTCTACTCTCCTTCCACGCGAATAAGCGTATACTTCCTCCCCTTTATCATCCCTAACACCTCAGTGTAATTTATACATGAGCGTATAACCTAGACTAGTAGTAAAAAGCACTGATAAAAAAAGAAGGTATTTTGACATTTTATTTTGTTTTTGGGGAACCATTTATATGCTCTTAAATAATAAATTATTTTTAAAATAAACAGTGTTGGGAACAATTTCATTGTTATATAACCATGTTTTGAAGTAGGCCTATTTCGAGGTTTTAGTAATAAATTATTAAAACTTCAATCATCATTGTGGTATTAATTCTTATATAGCAATGGGAACTATTAAAGAAGATCCCCAACAATTCTTATTTTACAATAAAAGTTTGTTTATCGATAAAAAATAAAATGTTAAAATTCGTTTGAAACACTTTTTAACACCCCCAAAGTTAATATTAGGTGGAAAAACGAACAGAATAAACCTTTTGACCAAAACTTTGAGGAAGATATATTTTGTGTAGACCTCTCAATTGTGCTCCCCGTTCGACGTCCCTTTCTTTATCATCCAAATTCCTCCTTATCGAACTCCATTAATCATCATCCCCTGCATAACCTTCCCCCCCCCACCTCGGTAATAATCCTTTATGCCCTAAAAGTAATCTTCATCTAGTGAGACAACAATAGCACCATTAACATTCCTAGAAGATTCATCCTTCCTCTCCAAAATAGGTCCGCCATCTTGTTTGCATAGTCTGGGCGTCAGTAATTCACAGCGCGGGACATCCATCATCTATCAGAGCATAGCATGAACCTCAGTGACATCATTCCCGCTCGATGCGCCTTGGCGCCGTCCATTGTTGGCAGATCACGTGTTTCCCTCTCTCTCTTTTCCTGATCAAATTTTGCGAGTGGATTGTTATGCTGATTACTGCGGGCTGGATGTGTTTACATATTGTCCAAATAGGGCACAACATAGGTGAAGCAAAACGCGTTTAAAGATTTGACATATTATGAACTTGATGAAAGAAAAAGAAAGTTCACAGAAACATAATAGTACAGACTAATTTTCATTAGGAAGGTGTTCTAGAAAATACATATTTTTAAAGGTAAACATTGATAACATTCTACTAAATTATTAGTAATATTTTATGGGTATTGATACTATCTATAAAAGTAAAAGCTGCAGATAACTTGTCTTGACGTATGAATAAGTTGAAATAGATCTAGTAGCTTTTTAGCTGTCAGATGAGTATCTTTAATTAAAAATTGGGTTGTATATAGCGTAGTTTACTTATTAGTTTTTGTACTTGAGTACTAAAGCCTTTTACTGGATTAGTTGTTACAATTACAAATGTTTGTTTCTTGGACTATTCCACAGTTAGTTTAGTATGGATCTATAGTTCAATGATAGTTCATTCGTTACCTGATTGTTTTGACCATGTCATGCCTTCAAGATAGGGATAGAGTATAATGTGGTGGGCTGGATAGAACTAGCTTAAGATAGGGATAGGGTGTAATGAGGTGGATTGGATATAGCTAGCTCAAGATAGAGATAGGTTGTAATGAGGTAGACTGGGTAGAACTAACTTAAGATAGGGGTAAGGAGCAATGAGGTGGACTGGATAGAACTAACTTAAGATAGGGGTAACGAGCAATGAGTTGGACTGGATAGAACTAACTTAAGATAGAGGTAAGGAGCAATGAGGTGGACTGGATAGAACTAACTTAAGATAGGGGTAAGGAGCAATGAGGTGGACTGGATAGAACTAACTTAAGATAGGGGTAAGTAGCAATGAGGTGGACTGGATAGAACTAACTTAAGATAGGGGTAAGGAGCAATGAGGTGGACTGGATAGAACTAGCTCGAGATAGAGATGGATGGCGTACTTTTGTAAGTGCGGCAATGAGCTCCTAGTTTAATTGTGTGTGTGTGTATGTACACAGTTCCATTCTTTGTTCCGCCATTCGAACATGCAAGGCCATACTCTGCGTTTGACCAATAAAAACGTGGGCCATACCGTCTTGAAGCTAATCATATGTTTCCAAAGATGGCCTCGTACCTGAGGAACCGCCGCTCAGCCACCACGAGCGCTCCGTGGCCCGCACGCTTTGACCGCAGTGGGGGGCGGCCGCTATTACCCGTCTTGGAAATAAAGTCCGTTCAATCCCTGCCGAAAAAAGAGCCTTGGGGGTCCGTGCGCTAACAACAAAAAGACCAAGTAGAGTCGTGTGAACTGTTTCAAGGCCTCCAATGGAAAGCTGCTCCACTCCGCTTCACTCAACGCGAACAATCGTTAATGCAATGACAACCGATTTCTGTTTTAAGTTTTTAATTTTGTGCCAACCCGCTTTGGTGGCCACCTTGTATGAAAAGGTATCACATTCGCAATAGACTAGAATGCCGTTGATGCCGAGATTGGGATTCGAGTTCTGGTCGGGTAAACCAAGGTTTTATTTTCCTAAGTGGTTTCCAACTCTCCCGTCACACAAATTTGGCTACACTTATTGTAAATTCAACGTAATTATTAAATATGTGGATAAGTAGGCTGTTAAAATGCGGCATAAAAAAATGGTACTCTAACTTTTATATATAAATCGTAACGCTTTGTTATACTGTTTGCAACGTATTATTATTATTATTATTATTATTATTATTATTATTATTATTATCATCATTGCTTCTTACTACCCGTTCGTGTTGTACGTACTTACGCTAATGTGTAATGGTAGGATGATTGTGAGATGAAATGGAGGACCTACAGTTTAACGTGGAATCCGAACCATGGTGGAGGCCTGGCATTCCCCACATTCGCAAGTTGTGATTAATACACGTCTTGTCAGAGGTAAAGGAAGGGTTTGGCAATCAGATAAATCTGTGCCGGGACCGAGGATTGAACCCGTGACTCCCAGCACAGAATGCAACATGACAACGTTTTACACTTCCCTTCCTAGCGCTCTGCATTTAGTTAGACGACGCTAAATGGAGTAAAGAAGACGGAGGTATATTTTTGGTGAAAATGTGTCCTCATTTGCATGGAAAGGAGTGTACATTTATCATAATAATTATCATGAACTGTTTCCAGTCCGTTTAGTAAAATTGCTCTCCATCTCCCTCTGTCCTTTTACCACTTTTCCTCCTGCACTTTCTTCCACTCTCCTCTCACTTGCACACTTCCTTCTATTTGTTCCATCCGTCTCTTCCTGGTCTCTTTTGTGGTCTCTTCCATCCACTCTTCATTAATCTTCTTGGAATCCTCTCCCCTTCCATCCTCATTTGATGTAATAGGCCGGTGGCTGACACAAAATAATAACTCGAGTGGACATCTCTATGCCAAAATAACTAGATATGACTCGACTCTTATATTTTTTCGAATCCGAATCTTGATTCCATTGCAATCCTCGAATCTTGAAATGTATACAATTTTATTTAAAGTGAAAATATTTAAAATCCAATCTAAATAAAAGAAAAAAAGTTGTATAAGGATACTCTAAAATGCTTTTTTGTTTATCATGCGTACCAGCCTACTTAATAAATAACAACTATAACACTTTTTTTAGTAAACTAATTAAATAGAATTTCCCCCTTTTTTTTTGTGATTTCTGAAACTCTCCAAAATACACAAGTATATTACAATTCCTTTTATTAGTTGTTTACAACTGATATCTGAAATCAAGTTCATCATAATAATAATTACAGGCCTACAGTTTTTTATATTTTTTCGAAACTCGAATCTCTCAAATACCATAGGATTCGAGCGTGCCATCTATATAAATAACCCCTAAAGCCAGACCTCCTAGTCGCCGGCAATCCAGACGATAGTAACACCTTAGACAGCGTGCCAACAGATGTGAGCTTTAAAGTTAATTCATATCATTGTGCACCTAAGCTACGTAAATAGGACGAGACGACTAATAGTACCAGTGCCTGTGATAGGTGACCTATAGTCCAATTTGCACGAGAAGGAACTTATCATACATTAAGAACAGCTACTAGATCTATTTTCACTTACTCATACGTCGAATCATGTGATTTGCAGCTGTCACTTTTGATACATCCAATATCACCTCTTAGGGAACTCCGGTTGTTTTTTTTAGAAGAGCTTTATCTTCGCTCTCTCTCTCTCGGTTAGATTATTTGAAGGTATTTAGCGTGCACTTTCTGAACCGACTGATTATATCAGCACATGACTTATAAACTAGAACAGACACAACAGCCAGCCCCCGGTCGTTAATTCATCACTGTAAAAGGGGGAATCCACAGTTCCACAATTATAGATTTTTCGGCCATGCCAGGAATCGATTTCGGGACTCTTAGCCCAGTAGAGGATATCCAGTGGGGATATTTTGAATACCTGTAAAATGACACTAATAAAATAGCGAAATTCTATCAATGTTTACATCAAAGAAATATGTTTTTACATTTTAAAACAATGCCAGTTATATGGAAATTAGACACTTTTGTTAGTTACATCCTAAGGAGCAGGAGGAGAAAGGTGTATTTGAAGGAATACCGGTACCAGCATTCTTTAAAGTAGCAAGTTACATTGAGCAGTTAATTCCTGAATCACCCTCTTCGGTGGTCAAACGATTTAAGACGTCACTCTCGTAATAGACTAGACTGCCGATGAGGGGGCGATTGGGGTTCGATCCCGGTTGGGTGTACTGAGGGTGGTTTTACCCGAAGAGGAGAACCAGTGGTGGCGGAACGCTTTTTGTGAAGGGGAAGGGAAAGTAAAGCGTTTTGCCCCCCAGCCCAAAGGGGAGTCCAAGGATAGTTTCTAGGAAAATGTTGCAAGAAAAATTGATCCACATAGAAGCTATTTGGAGTAGTCTTTGTTCGTAAATGTTTTATAGCTAGTTTCCTCTATAACCTATTTAAAGTAGTTGTCTCCCCAAGGATTTTGTTGTTGTTGAAAAATGAATGTTTTAGAATTTAGAAGCTATTTAGAATGGTCTTTGCCTGAAGATTTTTTGAAAGTTACATGTCCTTAATAGCCATTTGGTAAAGTCCTAATCTGATAACTTTTTGAAATTTGATGCATCTATAACATATTTAAAATGGTATTCTCCCAACAAATTTTTGAAAATTGGGTGCCTTTAGAAGATATTACGAATGATCCTTTGCTGGCAAATTTTTGAAAATTAATTTGAGGTATTGGGGAGGGGGGAGAGTGGGGGGGGGACAGCAGGTCTATTTGACCCCCTTCCCCCACAAATTGGGGTACTACTGATATTAACAGGTAGTAAGATGTGGTGATAAGTTAAATAAAACTAATTAAGACATTAGATTAACAGCCGGAGGGTTTTTTGTGATGACCATATGACACTGTCAAACTTACTTAAATGTTGCTAGTAAACTGCTCAAGAGTAACCAGAATAATGCTCGTATTATGTGACTGAGATATTGTGGAACTTATACTTTCTATGTAAGATTTTCATTTAGGTCAATGCATTTCATTTTCTTATTACTATTTTCAGGAGTGTAATGCTACGTTTGATGTAACTGTGAAGTAATTGTAAGTTATTTTGTTGATGGGGTTTTGTGAAA
>CABEEJ010005797.1:35170-46166 GCA_901482245.1 Timema douglasi | reverse complement strand
ACATATCTCACATGAGTTGCTCCAGTTCACCCCGGAGCCAACCGGAACACATATCTCACATGAGTTGCTCCAGTTCACCCCGGAGCTAGAAGGAACACATATCTCACATGAGTGGCTCCAGTTCACCCCGGAGCCAGCCGGAACACACATCTCACATGAGTTCCTCCAATACACCCCGGAGCCAGCCGGAACACATATCTCACATGAGTTGCTCCAGTTCACCCCGGAGCCAGGAGCCAGCCGGAAAATAATACCTACACAGATTTACATAATCATCAAGATTATAGTTAGGTGAACAACATCACTTAATTATTAATTATTGTTTGTTGGTAAGAAATATAATTTATTAAAACATAAATACCTAATTATATTATACCCTATAGTTAAAATATAAATGTAATAACTTTTAGGACCATGGTAGTCACACAACGATCACACATCTAAGTTCAATTCTTCAGGGAGGAAAACATTTGTAGCTCACTAGAAGTGACCGGGAAACTTACGGCCATAAAAAACATTATTTTTTGTTTAGTAAAATATAATCTTCAGTCCGACTGTGTAACGAGGCTGGATCCTATGACGTCATTGGTTCCTTATTTAGTCAACAGGTAGCGGGGATGTAGTTGTACTCGCAACTTGGCAACATCACTTAGAGAATAGATCTAGACTCGTTATGTTCTGTGAGGAATTTTTTAGAGTGTTTTAATAGATAATATTTATTATTATGTCAAAATGTATGCTCAGTTAAATTGCATATGTTTGTATCTATTATTTACTAGCTGACTATCTGTTACTTTCAAGGAATGTTTATCTTACATGTATAAAATTTAAAAATTATATGTTAATATTTAACTTTAAAGAAATTTAGTATGTATTATATATAACAATATAATTACTAAGAAGAAAAATAAAACACTAAAGAAAGAAAGATAGGACTCGGATTCTCATAGCTTATGAGTTATAGCTCTGAACGGGCCAGAAATTAATGTTCTATAGCCGCCAATTTCTTTCAAGATGGACTTCATGTTTAATCTATGGCTTAGCACGTCTCAAAGTTTGTCCAATAAATATTCGATAAACCTGAAAAAAAAGACCAATATTATTCTTTTGTAGCCAGCATCGTGCGATAAAAAAAACACCTACAAACCTAATCACGCCGTTTCCTTATAGGGTAGGCAAGAAACTGTGCACATAACTCAAAAAACAACAACTCCGTACTTAATCCATCCTCAATAACTTCCTCCACACTTCCCTATCCTTGAATACTCTCTTAGCTTCAACAACATCCATACACCGAGTCATACGTGCCCTTTTATCCTTAAAACTTTTAATGTTTCTCTATTTCACACACTCATTTACAGCTTTTAGCTACGTCTTACATGGCCTACCCGTTCCTTTTGATCCTCATTCTCCTTGCTCTTGTGTTTTTTCTGATAAATCCAAGCTTCACATCCATAAAACCATGTTGGCATCAACAAATTTTGTATACTGCCATCTCTGCATCTTTCTATACTACTTCATTATTTACAATAGTCCAAATACATCCAACAACTCTCAAAAATGGGTTCACCTGTTTATCGATTTAACATTCCATACTTCCATTTTTACAGAGCATTCTGTCCAGCTACACAAAATCTTTCACTTGTTCTAAATGTTTCCAATTTATATTAAGTTGACATAAATTATTTCCTGATTTATCCTTATCAAAAAAAGATCGCCTTAGTTTAGTAGATATTTATAAGAAGCTCCATTCTGCCTATCACCACCATTCAAATGGCTTAATGCATTATGAAAGTAACTTTCATTCTCAGCCATTAATACATTAAGCAACCATGGAGACATAGCACAACCTTGTCTGTCCCCCTGTTCAATGTCAAACCATTCGCTCAAAGCTCCATCCACCCCTAACGCACATTTCCAAACCATGCATCCACACTATACGCTCTAATAACATTCCATAACATACTCCTCTTCACTCGATCGTACGCTTTCTCCACTCCCACGTTCATTCTGAATGCCATACGTCTTTTACTAAACTCCTTGTTTTGTTCTCTTTACCCACGTCCAGAAAAACTTCTTATTTACTTGAAATCATTATCTATTATTTCACCTTCTTCTAGTATAACTTGCATTTACTCTTCCTTTACCACTTTCTTTGCATTCATTTTATTCTCTTTGTGTATGTCCCACATTCTGCTTCACTCTTCACAGCAATCATTCGTTTGTTTGCTTCTTTCTTTTCTCTTTGTGTATGTCCCACATTCTGCTTCACTCTTCACGGCGATCATTCGTGTGTTTGCTTCTTTCTTTTCTCTTTGTATATGTCCCACATTCTGCTTCAGTCTTCACAGCGATCATTCGTGTGTTTGCTTCTTTCTTTTCTCTTTGTATATGTCCCACATTCTGCTTCAGTCTTCACAGCAATCATTCGTGTGTTTGCTTCTTTCTTTTCTCTTTGTATATGTCTCACATTCTGCTTCACTCTTCACAGCAATCATTCGTTTGTTTGCTCCTTTCTTTTCTCTCGCAGCTTCTCTCACCTGTTCATCCCACCATGAATATATTTTTAAGTTTCCCACCACCGAAACTTCACTCACATTTGTCTCGCACTCAACTACAGCCTCTCTCATTCTGTTCCAAGCACCCTCTATGTCATTAGTATTGATTTCTAGATCCCATTCATGCTCTTGTCAAGTTAAGTTTTCTCCCGGCAATCCTTCATATTCTGCTCTCACACTTTTATCCTGCAACTTTCCCACTTTACCTCTTACTCGCTTACTACTCTAGCGCTGTTTCCTCACAGGATTCCACCCCATTCAACTAGTGAGGTCACTAGGAAGTGATCCGATCCACGTTCTCAATCATGCACTGTATTTAGTATTTATTATATTCTGTAGACATTATAGCTGTAATGTAGGTGGTATTCAGATTATATTTAGGTGTGGCTGTATCACAACTACCAAATATAATAGCTTGTCTATTTAATAAATCATGATATGCGCATTGGTACAGTTGTAATTGTATAATTGGTAGTACAAAACCCTCCTGAGTCGATGGTGGCTGCGTTACCTGATAGCTCGTGATATTAATTGATCACGAATTTGTACCGGACGATTTACGCAAGTCTATAACAGACTCTGCCTTAAAATATGAGTGAAGAATTACCCTGGACACGGGAAGATTCTAGGATAGCTCAGTGGTAGATTATCGGCGTACTAAACCAAAGGTCCTGGGTTCGAGTCCCTTGTCTAAGTGTCATTTTTCAATTTAAGAATAATATATTTCGGTAATGATAAAATATAATATATTTTCCATTCAATCCAGTGCGATATATAAGTTTAACTGTACTGTAGGTTATATAAACGTGCTGCAGGCGATTTAACTGTATTAAAGGTTGTATAACTATCTGTATGTTTGGGAGATTTTACTCTTGTTTTTATGGTGTATTTGTGTTGTAGGTGGTGGGAGGGTTTTTGGACTGTAGGTGGTGTATTTATGCTTTGGATGGTGTATTTTTTTTTAATTGAAGCTGGAGTGTTAAAGCTGCTGGTAGTATATTAGTATTTTACACGGTGCATTAGTATGGCGGTAGTGTATTAGTAGAGTAAACGGTGTATTTGTACTCAAGGAAGTGTATTATACTCCAGGCAATGAATATGTACTGTAGGTGGTGCATTAGTTCTGTAGGGGTGTATTTGTACAGTAGGGGTTCATTAGTACTGTATGGGTGTATTTGTATTCAATGTACTCTATTATTACTATAGGGGTGTATTTATACTGAAGGTACTTTATTTGTACTGTAAATAATGTATTTGTGTTGAAGGTGGTGCATTAGTATTGAAGCTCTTGTGAGTGACTGTGACTAAGTCATAAATTCAGCATGTTAAGTTTTAATAATCCATACGCACTTAATTGAAGCTGGATACATCGAGAAATATTTTAAATGGTTTCCCCTCTCCTTGTACAAGGGTAACATCTGTATCGTAAAATTGTACTTCTGGCGGTAAAATGTTGCAACTCCAGAGATAGTTAGCTCGTACCGTTGCATGATGGGTCCAATAATTTGTACATACGAGTACATAGCATTCGATCATTTGTTCAAAAAAAAAACTGTCATTAAGGTAACACCAATAACGAATAGACTGTGTAAAGTAGCCCTAAACGACATTCTCTCTTAAGTAAACTGTCAGTAAGGTAACACCAATAAGGAATAGACTGTGTAAAGTAGCCCTAAACGACATTCTCTCTTAAGTAAACTGTCATTAAGGTAACACCAATAAGGAATATACGGTGTAAAGCGATCCTAATTGATATAGGCGTGATCTGATTAGAATAATGAAAAACTTTTAATTTGTCGGAAGCCAAAGCAGAGCTGTGATAATGGGATTATGGATATTTTAATACACTTTGAATCTACTCTGTTGATTAAGTTGATATTTTAATTTGTTTAAGGCGAAGGAGAAGAGAGGCGGAGCCACAAAAACATTAGACTAGTGCTCTATCTGCTATCTCATTGAGATGACGCTTACAATTTTATTTGATTAAAACGCATATTCAAATTTTAAGTTTTGTAAGATAGTAAATATATATGTATCACTTATTAGATAAAAGTTATAGTGATCGCCTTACTTACACTTAAAAAAGGGTCATAGTAAGGAAGATATATTGCTTTATCCAATTAAATAAGGTATCAGTTAATTTTTATAAACCCACGCCCGTTGGTATTCTGACAAAGGCATCATTCTCGTATTGTCTGCTTTTTCCGTATAGGGTGTTTGTGTCCGATGGATATAACTAGCTTAAGATAAAGTGTAATGAGGTGGACTGGATAGAACTAACTCAAGATAGAGGTAAGTGGCATACTTTAGTGTGTCAATGAACTGTTGAGTCCCTATTACAATAGAGTAAGTGATGTTGGCCCAATATTATGCGAGTTTGAGCATTTTAGCAAAAGTGAAATCATCTCAGTGTAGTTTGTTTAAGAATAATACTTTAATAAAAGTCTGAAACATCGGTTCTTAATGTCCGCCTGTTTTATGTCTCACTCCCCCCCACCCTCCCAAAGTCATTCATAAATCACGGCCACTATATTGATTTTTCATTCCTTGCACGGGGAAGGTAAAATAGGTTACAAATGACGGTTATAAATTAACCGGTGTCACTTGGGCCTTTATGACGGGATAGGAGTTGGGGGAGGGGGACTAGAAGGGGAAATAGGGGGGAGAGTGGAAGTTGGCTTCCATTATCAAGATGCTACCTCCAAAATATCACCTGCTATTATTTAAATTGGATTAGGGGGAAAAGAGGAATCTATCTTTATTGAAGAGTCATCTTTACCCTTTATTCGAAAGAAAAACATTATTATTATTAGCACCGCGTGTTACTACCCGTTCGGTTATACGAACTTACGCTAATGTGTAATGGTAGGGTGATTGTGAGATGATAATGGAGGACCTACAGTTTAACGTGGAATCCGAACCACGGCGGAGGCCTGGCATTCCTCACATTCACAAGATGTCTTGTCAGAGGTAGAAGGAAGGGTTTATCAGATCAATCTGTGCCGGGACCGAGGATTGAACCCCGGATGCCAACATAGAAGTCTGACACCTTACCCCTAGACCGCCAGGTCACCTAACCACTTAACTAAAGAGGTGGACTGGTTGCTAACAACGCTAACCAGGGGGTTAAGAACTTGTATATTCAATTGCAACAAAGTGTAAATCTGTTTCAATCAGTTACATCACAAGACGCTGAATTTACCTGAATATTTACACTCAAGACTATGGATAAGGTTGGTATATAATATAGAGAGAATGTGTCTTCATTTGCATGGAGAGGGAGTGGGAAACAGATGAGGTAAAAATCAACCTCAGTACATTTGACTGGGATTCGAACCCTGGTGTTTATATCGTATTCAGTCGAGTTTACTGTGAAAGTGATGCCTCATACCATTGGACCAGCGAAGAAGATATAAGTTCAGTGTACTTATGTGTTATATAAATATATTGCATTATACAGGGTGTTCCGAATCTCATGACCCAAACTGCAGATATAGCTTGTTTGAAACAAAAGCAATAACAAATCCCTATTCACTTATATCCTGCAAGCTATTCTAATATCTATAAATTATGTTCAAAGTTTCGGCGTATAGCGCCGGGAGAGCAAAGTTGTGCAAGCATGCTTGTACAGCATGTTGCATAGAAGTTAGGTGCGCGGCACTATACACCTCGACATCTTGTAGCAGAACATACCACAGTTAATAGTAAACAACACTCCAGTCCATCTAGAAATGTGAATACGTTCTGAGGGTCATCATTAACGGTCCTACGTCACAGAAAGTGCTTGCTATTATTACATGTGCAGTGCCACGCGCCTAACTCTTATGCAACCTGTTGTACACGCATGCTTGTACAGTCTTGCTTTCCCAAAGTTTTACGGCGAAACTTTGAACACAATTTAACGGTTTAGCATATCTTTCCGGATGTAAAAGTATAGGGATTAGGTTTTACTTTTATTTCAAACAAAATATGTATTCAGCTTGGGCGCCGAGTTTCCGAACACCCTGTCTACGTCACTGTAACACAATAATTTACATAAATGTTTTAAAGCTATATTTACACTGTAGCCTGGCTAGGAATTTGAGAAGATGAGTGTGGATCAAGTGACGTAGTAAATATATGAAGGTAGAGTGTGTGGATCAAAAAGAAGGGATAGGCAATCTAAGACATGGCTAAATATTATAGAAGAATGTGTGAAAAAGAGAAACATTAATATTTTTAAGAATAAAAGAGAATTTATCAATTAGTGTATGGATGTTGTTGAAGCGAAGGGGGTATTCCAGGATAGGGAATGTGGATAAAGTTATTGAGAATGGATTAAGTACGGAGTTGTTTTTTGAAATAAAGGCACAGTTTCTTGCCTACCCCGTAAGGAAACGGCGTGTGTGTGTGCGCGCGTATGTTTGTATGTATATATGTACGTGTATGTATATATGTACGTGTATGTATGTGTGTGCATGTATGTATGTGTGCATGTATGTATGTGTGTGTATATGTATATATGTAAATATGTGTATATATATATGTGTGTGTATTTGTGTATGTATATATGTGTATATATATATATATATATGTATGTGTATATATGTATATATGTGTGTATATATGTATGTAATCGTGTACACAACTATTCTATTGTTTTTAAAGGTGTTTATTAGATGTAACACTGTACAAAAGTTATTACTGAAACAACGTATATACCTGTTATATAATTACTTAAAGTTATACATTGCTGCGAAGTACAGCGTACGTACAGTTTATTTCCGGTAAATATCAGTTTATTTGAAGTCAATTCTCCGGAGCCCCATTTGACGGTTTTGTAAAAATCCTCCCACGATGTGATGGACGTCTAGTATCTGAATGTCTGAGCCATCCGCGCGTTGAGATGTTGCTTCATGTATAAAGAGGCAATAGAACGGCCCTGCTGGGATTCGAACTCCAGGTAGCTCCTCTGAGACATGAATATTTCAGAAGTTCATGTCTCGCTGCGGGCGGAAACTCCAGTCTGCATGGGCTCGATATTTTTTATTTCTCTAGTCTTAGAAATGGAGCAAAGATGGAGATTTTCTGGAGAGTGCTATTTTTTTATACGGCTAGATTTTTTTTCGCCATGTCTTTCCACCCTTTTGGGCTATTCACACTAATAAGTTAAGAATGAGTAGGGTAGAATTGAGAGAAAATGTGTAAATATTAGAGATTTAATATTAAAAAATCGTTATCTATTAAAGTTTTAATTTTCTTATAGATCAAACTGCCCTTTCTAAATTCATAGAATGAAAGTTTTATTTTACCTAGAACTTTATATACTGGTAATGATGATCATATCTTTGTCATGAGAGGAAACAAAACGCTATCGAGATTATATCCTTTCCCCCTCTAGTTCAACCCTCCTGCCACCCACTCCAGAAACAAAGTAGAAGTGATTGTTTCCATCAGACATTATCTAATTATTCCGTGTTTTACATTGTTCGTGTCAACTCCCAAGAAACGCAAAGCTGGCGAGCGTGGTTCGACCTTTCTATGACCTCCGCGTCATCGATTTACCTGTCAACCTTGTCTCGAATTTTACTGTGTAGAGATACAATACAATGTGCTCTCTGCAGGTAAGTTGGAGTCATTACATACATAGCTCTAGTCCTGCAGCCCTTACAATATGTCGATTAGCTATCGACAAGTTTAAAAAAATGAGTTTCTCAGAGGATAAGCATTGAGTAATATTTTAGTCAAACATAACTCTCCTTCATACTTACTGTTTCCTTCCTTGAAAAACGTGATACGTCCCTTTATATGGACATAACATTCCTTAAAATGAATACCAAAATATGTCAAGTAACATTTGTTTTTATGGCATGTGTATTATCTTTGGCGATACAAGAAATATATTGAAAACCCATTGCTTCAAGAATAATCGGTAAGAAAATAACAATAAGTACCTACGTTAATATTATTATTATTATTAGCACCGCGTCTTACTACCCGTTCGGGTTATACGCACTTACGCTAATGTGTAATGGTAGGGTGATTCCTGGCATTCCCCACATTCACAAGATGTCTTGTCAGAGGTGAAGGAAGGGTTTGGTAATCAGATAAATCTGTGCTGGGACCGAGGAGTACGTTAATAGATCAAGATATTATTTATTTTACAATCTCCTGGTATAAACACACGTTATGGTTGATCAGGGTAGGATTCATAATATCTGTACCAGTATTTTCCTGGAGGTAGAGGGTAAAACGGTTTAGGAAAAACTACCAGGATGGGATTGTAGCCCTTTTGATATTATTAAAGAAAAGACAACTTTGAATCCTATGGATAGCACAAGAAAAATATAAAATGACAGAGAAAAGAATGTCGGTGTTGGCGAGAAGTTTTTTTTAAAGATATACGAGCAAAAAAAAAACCTAAAGAAGGAATTAGCTTTCTTGAGACAAGCCAATATGGAAGATAAGTTAAGATTACTAAACCAGGAATTAAAATAGTAAGGCAACGTTAGTAAATAATATTAAGTTTTGGAAACTGTTAATCCTGTTTTATAAAGTTCTGTCGTTCATTAAAAATGGAGGGTTTCTGTTTTAAGAGATAAGTAATTATTTAAAAGTAGTTGAGAAATAGGTTTAGTAGAATAAACAATTGTTATACATATTAAAAAAAGAATTATTCCAAAATGGAGTAAAAACTACAATGGCCTTACTAAAGAATACCAGGCAGTAAAGGAAATAGCTTAGTTATATAAATAATATATTAATTAGAGTAATTTTATAGTAACGGAAACAAAGTAACAGAAACAAAAGGCGAATCTAAATTTAATATCCATTTGATACCCTCTAATATTACATTAGCTATAAATAATGTTATTATATTAACAAACATATTTTTATTTATCTAATGCAAAACGAAATAACAAATCCTAAAGATAGAAACTAATGTATAGTTAATCATTTTTCCTAGAAATGACCTATTGCCATTATTCACCAAAAATTACAACATTAGTTTGTTATACACACACTACCAAATAAAAAGGTCACTGACAAAAAAGGTCAACCCTAAATTATAGCATAATGCTATATCACATAACTTCAATAAATTTATATCATTATTTTAAAAAAATGATGTAAATAGTAAAGTATGACTAAACGAATCCAAAAAGTAATATTGACTGAAAGATTCCAAATATTAACAGGGATTAGTTTATGAATTTTAGGCCTGAACGCCATTTAATAGAATTAAAATTTGAAAATATAGAAACTATTCTTACGTTATATTTAACGTACGAGATATTAACTATCCCCTCCTTGAAATAAATATCCACCGAAAGTGATTTTACATTTCCACCCCCTGGGTGTTACGTGCATTAGTTGCCTCAAGATAGGATAGAGGAGAGACCCGCCTCGGTGGCGTAGTTGGCTAACGCGCTGGTCGTGTTGAGCTCAACCGCTGAGGTCGGGGAGATCGAGGTTCGAATCTTGGTCGGGTGAACTGGGGGTGGTTTTCCACTCTCTCTCTCCACGCAAATGCGGGTTCACTTCCTCTAATTCAACCTTCCCAATTCCTATTCAACTAGCGTAATTAGTACTTAAAGCGTATAACCCGAACGGGTAGTAAGACGCGGTGCTAAATATTATTATTATTATTATTATTATTATAGAGGAGAGCTTATGTAAAAGGAACAAAGAGAGATAATAAGTGGAGGAAACATATGTCGACTGTAAGGTGGCGATTCTACACAAAAGACTGCAACGTTATCCAAATCGAACATCTGGAAAATTCTGGGTAGGGGTGTGACGTCATTACATCCTTCTCGAACATTGGGGAACTGTTGGTGCATTGTTTCGACTCCTATTTAACTCACCAGTTAAAAATCAACTCTTGTCACGAGTGGACGTGCTTGGGGTCGCCTTTAGGTAGAGTAGTCGTACAGAGATATTGAATGAAGTCCACGGGGAATGGCAAACAAGTTGACGATTACCATTTAGTCACGTTTGTATGTTGTTCAATGTATATTAATTAATGATAGAGGATTTGAACCCAGACATACTATTCTCTAACAAAATAAATCACGTTCTTCCACGTGCTCGCTGGCACGGGTATTAATATTAATTAATCCCGTGTATATGATCAAGGTTATTACAGGTATAGTTCTCACACGAAGACGTTTACCCCAGAGATTATTTTAGCCTTGCTCAGCCACCAAGCTCCCAAATACATCAGGTGAGCATGTAATAATTAAATCAATACGATATATTCACATCCACCCAGAGTTACCTTTCAAATCCTAGAAAAAGTGTAATCTAATTTTGTATTATTATTATTATTATTATTAGCACCGCGTCTTACTACCCGTTCGGGTTATACGCACTTACGCTAATGTGCAATGGTAGGGTGATTGTGATATGAAATGGAGGACCTACAGTTTAACGTGAAATCCGAACCACGGTGGAGG